>MJUU01028730.1:90343-119832 GCA_002080025.1 Modiolus philippinarum
CCCCCCCCCCTTCAGGGTAAATGGTCGGTCCCTAAGAAAGAAAACAAAATTAAACAAGAGTTTGTTCGTCACTGTGACCTACATTTCATGGTTCAATGATTGGTTAAAGTTAAGGTCAGAGCTTATGTGTACTATAAAAGTACAATAACACATTTCCAAGACATACACTCTACTTGACCTAATTTGGCGGCGAATTGATGCTTTGCATCAATTTTTAACTTGTTTAGCAAGTAGAGAAAAACAATTTAATTATATCCCTGTACTGTGGGATTACCAATCCCCGAACGGACATTAATCACATGTGGATACTTAAAAATTCTAAAAATGTATTGGTAAATCTTAAATTCATTTAATTTTTGTCAAATACAGTCTTTCATTTGATTTTTCCCAATCACAATTCTCTCATAAACTAAAACCATGAATCAAAGGTATCCCTCAAGAGGCCTTAAATGAAATTTAATGCTTTATCTATTTACGAGGATTACAAACAGCCTGAAGGCTACAAGTTGCTCTCCTCAACATAAACAGACAAGACAATATAATACAAGACAATACATACGACTCTCATCCACATACTCACGCATATTATAGTCAAATAGGTTCTAATACATGTTTGAACAAATAAATTACATAAAACGTTTACTGTTTTCTATAAAATCAAACAAATACTGAAATAGCATTTTGTTGTCATCCATTGAGAAATGTATAAAGATTTTAACTAAGTAGTTGCATGAAATTTCTTTAAAAGATATCAAATTTACATTTGGACAGAGTAATGCTCTTACTTTGAAAGAATAATAATCTTAAATTTTTATATCGATCACACTATATAAAAAGTGCTCAATAGTTTCAGGCTTTTTAGTATTACATCTTATGCATAGCCGAGAGGGAATTAATTTATAATTAAACAAGTGATCATTTAAACCACTCAAGCGAAGTCTTATACGAGTATGATTTATTTTACCCCTACCATGACCATAGGAATAAATCTTTTTACTGTTATTTTCGCAAAAATATTTGAATTTTTTTCTTTAAAAATATTTAAAGAACCTGATAATATGTATTCAAGTGGAATCTTGTTCCACTCTTTCATCATTGACTGATAGTAAGATGATAAGAATTTAACTGTGCGTCCATGCAAGGGTTAATATTATCCATGCGACGCAGATTATAATTTTGTGTATTATGAGTAATTAAGGGAAAACACTCAAATAAATAATTAGGACACACATGGTTAATAATTTTAAAGAAAATAATAATTTTATGAATTTTACGTTTTGTCATCAAAGAATTTAGTCCAAGTTCATTTAATAAGTCTTTGTGTTTTGTTATTTTTAAAGCACCGGTTGTAAGAATTGCAGCTCTTCTTAGACCTTTCTTAGAAGATCACTTTCAATTTTTAGACAATTATCAATTATTATATATCACAATAGTCAAGAATTGGTTAAATCATACTTTTATATAACTTTTCTAAACAGTTCCTGTTAAAATATTTTCATTCTAAACATGATATCTAGTCTTTTGATTGATTTCTTACATATTGCAGTAATATTCATCATGATTACTCCATGATAAATTTTCAGACATAATCAAACCAAGATGTTTGTGTTCAATAACCTGTTTTAAGATCACATTATTTAAAATAAGAAATTTCTTTATTTTTATTACAAAATATCACATATTCAGTTTTATTTGGATTGAAGGTTACTCTCAACTGAGAGGCCCAGTTACTCAAATTATTAAGATCTCTATTTAATGCATCAAACGAGTCTAAACTATCAACATCTTTCAATAATGTTGTGTCATCAGCAAAGAGTTTCATGTCATGTTTTCAATATTCTCATTTATATCGTTTATGTACACTAAAAATGATAAAGGACCTAATATGGAGCCCTGTGGTACACCTGCGTTTATATGTTGAACTTTTGAAGATTTACCACTTATAACAACTTTTTATGACCGGTTAAACAAGTAATTTTCAAGTAATTGAAACAAGCTTCCGCTAATTTCTAGTTGCTTTAGTTTAAAATGTAATCCATCATGCCAAACCTTGTCAAAGGCTTTGGAAACATCCATAAATACAGCACATACATTTCTACCATTATCAATAGATTTATATATATTATGGATCATACTGACAAGCAAATTTACAGTTGAGTCATTCTTCTTGAAGTCACTATTATTTTCAATAAGGAGATCATTTTCAATCAAATAATCATAGTCTTTTAAAAATAATTTTCTCTAAACATTTCAATATTGTCGGCAATAATGCTATTGGTCTATAGTTAGTTTTAATTTGTTTATCTCCACTTTTAAATACAGGGCAAATATTAGATGTTTTCCATATTGATGGAAATACTCCATTTGACAGACAATAGTTAATTATTTTTGTGAATGGTTTACATAAATACTGAGCGTATTTCTTTAGAACAATATTGTTTATCCCATCAGCACCTGAAGACTTGTCGATATTAATCTTGGACAGTAAAGAATATACTTCATTCTCATCTGTTTGCAAAAGGCTTAATGTATTATTACAAAGCAAGTTAAATGGGGAAAGGGGATGGGGATTTGTGCTATCTAATCTTATATGAGAAGAGAATAGTGTATTGATTAATTCAGCTTTTTGTATTTCATCTGAAATCATTCCCAAGTTTTCACTTAAAGGTGGTATACAGTGTTGTGGTTAAGAACCAATAATGGATTTACTAAGTGACCAGAATTTTTTGGCATTTATCTTCCGAAAGTGTATTGATAGTGTTTTCGGTATACCTATAAATAGCATTGCGTTTCATTCTATTGGCTTCTCTTCTAGCTATTATGAATCTTAATTTGTTTTCATCACTGGGAAAATTCTTAAACCTATGAAAAGCTCTGTCTCGATATCTGAAAGCCCTTCTGACCTCATTTGACATCCACGGTTTATCTTGTGGTCTAATAGTTACTACTTTATTAGGTATGTATTCATGTAAAACTGAAAGTATCAATTTGTATGTATAATCAACAATATCATCTATATCATCATATATGAGGTAAGCATTGTCGAAAGGGGCAGAGAGTATGGCATTATATAAATCATTAAAATCTGCAGTTTTGTAGTCCAAAACTTTTCGAGAATAAGCATGTTGCTTATAAGTTTGGATGTTTAATTAACAATATGTTTTACAGAGATCTAAATTAGATAGAGGGTAAGTAACACCAGAATCAGTTACCATATGGGGAATACCACAGAAAATCAAATCCACCAAGGTTGTTTTATTTTCGGTTTATCTTGTGGGTTCATTGATTAATTGATCAAAATTTCTGGAAACTGTCAATTCTAACAATGGTTTTCGAAGTTCACTGTTTTGGTGACTATCATACCAATTTATACATGTATCATTAAAATCACCAAGAACTAATATTCAATCAGGTGCAAATGACTTTATAGTATCAACAGAATCCTGAAATTTGGTTAAGAATTCATTTCTAATATTAGCTGACTGATTTGGTGGTCTATAGCAGGAACCAATTAAGAATCTGAAATTTTCAACTTGAATCTCAACCCATATTAATTCAATATCTTCAATTTCATAGTTTTTCATTCTTTTAGCTTTGATTGATTCTGATAAATAAATACAGCCACCCCCATATCCAGTATCATTTACCCGATCACGTCTGTATAAATTATAACTGTCCATATTCATTTCATCATCAAGTATTTTACTATTTAGCCAAGTTTCTGACAAAAAAAATCAAATTTTTCCTTTGTACATAATATTGATTCAATTTCATCAATTTTGGCTCATTGTATCCTTATGCAATGCAAGTAGGCTTCTTGAATTTATATTACATATTGAAAGATTATTTTGATGCGGACCAGGATTTGGATGAACATTTCCAGATATAAATAGCAGTAAAAACAAAACAAGTGCGAGTTTGTACTGAGATTGACACATTTCTATTACTGTAATACAAGTACAAAATAAGTACATGTATCGTAACTTACTTAAGATAATATTATGTAATATGAAGATCATTTTTTCACTCTGTCTCAAATTCCATGATCCAATACTAATTTGTAATTAAATTGAAGATAATGGATGACAACATACAAACATAATATAAAATTTGAACAAGACAAAATAAGTATCTCTCATACCACTCATCCATACAAACAAACATATATCAACAAGCATGAACATAAAAACGCAAGTCAAAAACACAAAAATGAGTTAAACAGAAAAGACGCTGCAACGCCACTATACAAGAGGCCTTTGAGGAATCATTAAAAAAAATGTTGAATCAGGTTATATTAATTGATTGAGTAGTTTTACGTCCAGTGAGTAATATTTCAGCTATATTAGGACGAGAACAAGCTATTCAATTCAAAAATAATGGAGTAAGGGACAACCGGGTCAACGAGTTGCGATTGCTTCTAGTAAATGGTTGAATTTATAGGAACCAACAGAGTCTGCTCTTGAACTAGAAATATAGAAGGGGTCTTTAGAACTGCATGGATCATGGCCTTTCTCTACACAGTTTTTCTACAATAGTTTGCTGTCAGGCACTCCGTAATACAAGAAGAAAGTTATATTTGAGGAAAGGGACAACCGAGGCAGTGGGTATTTCCATATTTTAAACTGACTACTCTGCATAGACAGGGGCATTCATTTATCTACTACATGAAAAGGACAGCTCTGTAGACTGACCCTGAATACCGATTTAACCTTTTTAAAACTAATTTAAAAGGAAAAGTATGCTACGATGAAAACCAGGTGTACAGTATATGCTTCAGTTTCTTATTAATAATATTGGTACGGAGTACGCTGGTCACTTTTTTTGTGTTTGTTTTGTTTTTCTTTTTTGTGATTTTTTTTCTTTTTTTTTCTTTTTTGTTTGTTTGTTTAACTTTTGTGTGTGTGAAAGTTAATATTTGAACGTATTTGAGTAATTTACGTTTGTATATCTGTCTGAATAGTTGTATGAAAGATGTGAGATCGTGTGAGAACGTGAACCACCCGCTTGTATTTCATTTGTATATGTTTCTTAAGAAGTTTCCACTTTATTTTTATTTCGATCAGCAACCTTGTAGTAATGTGATTCTCTGGAAAGTTGTAATAGCTGTGTGATATGTCTGCCGCTGTAATTTTCCCCAATGGTTTTATTATTTTGAAATACCGATCGGTACAGTAAAGGATGTTGTTGTCGCCATGTTGTTGTTGATCATAAGCATGCGAAACCGTTGCTCTTTTTCAGTCTTGTTCCTTTTTGGCAGCCATTATAAGTTTTTTTGAAAAATAACCGAAAGTGATCAAAATATGAATTTTCAGTTTACTTTTCAGTCAGTCAAAGATTAGAGTAAAAAAATATTGTCGTAGTATTCGTGAAAGCGGCTTCATTATTCTGTTGTTGATTTTATTTAGGTATTAAAGGCCAAATAGTTTAAATTTATCAAAGTTAATGTTACATGTCGGGATAATGCCAGTAATTTTGGAAATATGATGTTTTGTTTTAATTGTCAGTTTATGTTCTAGTTTCTTTAATGTAGGGTGTTAGGGTTTTTATTCATATAGTTGAAGATATTTATGTAGACTTAGAATAGCAACATTTAGAACCAGAACGGAGATGCTGAGATTTTGTCTTTCTTGACTTATATACTTATTCACAAGTTGATTGTATATGTAAGCTTAGTTTGTGACAGTGTTGTGCCATATTTTAACGGCAAAGACATTTTTACAGTGCATTACTTTTTCAAAATCAAATCAAATTTTTCCTTGCCAGATTTTGATGAAATTTGTTTCAGAAGACAGAGAATTGTTTAAATTTCATTTGTTTCTTTGGGCATAATTTTTGCTATGCCCATTTTTATTTTCTCGCAATTTAAACAGAAAGTAAAAATACTTTTTTCTCTATTTATACTAAATGTCAACTAAAATGCAATTGAAAGATATTTCGCTTGTGATTAAAGAGTGAAAAAATAAGATTTAATAAAAGATAAACTTTAAAGTACTTTATCGGACTGTTTTACTACTGTTATTACTGTTACTACGTTTGTCAATCAGAATTCCCTCCTTATTTTCAACTATTGCAAATTCCAGAGAAGTATCCTGATTGTTGGTCGAGACTTTATAATTTAAGTTATAGACAGCTGATATTTGTTGTTATTGCTATATTGCTTTATATATTAGATCTGGTTGTTGTTTAGAATAGAATACTTTATTCCAAAAGCAATACAGTTTATATGTTTAACTAACCTTAAAGGCAAGCGGCGAAGACCTCATTTTATAAATTTTAAATGACCTAAAAGCCTCATGGAATTTTATTTGCTCATATTAAAGGTTGAAATGTTAGCTAATAGAGGGTTATGTCATAAACATTGAAAACTGGTGCAAACTTTACGAAATTTGGGGTCAAAAGAGGAACCTTGTATAACTCCAATTTGGACCAAGTCAAAGTAAATGAATCGAAATCGTTCAAAATTTTATGAAAAGTCATTGAAAACTTTGTAATGCTTTGAAATAAAGATTACTGCGTCAAATGCAATGACCAGATAAAGACATTTTGTAACAAAAATAGCGTCATGTGCATCGTTTTAAGAATAATCGCCAAAATAGATATTTTTAAGTGTGTAGTAATTTTTCCAAAAAATATTGTTTTTGGGCTAAGCATGTGATCAAAACAATCATGAAAGCATTGTTATGAATACGTTAATGTTTTTGTTGCATAAGCTATCCAAAGAAAATCAAATATTGGTGCCAAAAATGAAGACTTTCATTTGCCATTTTTTCAAAATTATTGGCTGGTAGCTTGTTTTGTAACACATGCATTTTAAGTTGTCAAATACCATTTTTGTCAAGAAGAAATGTTAAAATGTCATCATATGATAATAGAGAATACATTTCATACTTAGATATCTAAAGAACAAGGGAGATAAATTAATGTAAAATGGTAAAATCGAACACAGATAGATGACAATTTCTGAGTTGGAAAAAGGACCTTTAAGGATAGAAAACACACAATTTACTAACAAAATATGAAGACAAATCAACATTTAACAGTTAAATCAACAAATACTTTTGAAATACGCAATGAAATTGAAACAATATTTTAAATATAATGATATTGCCAACGTCTTAAATTATTTAAGGTAAAAATCTGACTGACATTAATGTAACGCTGGGCATATGAGCTATACATTGGAATCGCAAGGTTTTATAATATCTAAAAGGTAAAACCTTAATAATAGAGACGACATTTAAAAGACAAAAGATGATACAGATGTGCTTATTTTAGTGATCCATTTTTATCCTCAGCTAAAAAGAACAACAGACATGTGGATTCAGACTGGGTCGGCTTGGAATATGAAGAAAAATCGTTGATTTATTCCAGTGCACTCCATCATTGTGAATGACATGGGGCCATTGGTGTCAAAATTTCATGCATTTACGGGAAGTGACGCCACTTGTGCATTTTTTAGATAGGAAAGAAGTCCCTATTTCAACTTTTCAAAGGTCCGTCATGTCGTTTTCAAGATCCTGTTTCTCTAGCAGAAAATGACGTTGACAATGTCATTGATTCTTCAAGGTAGGTATTTTCTTCATTGTATGATTCAGGGGGCAGATTCAGGAAGTCGCATAACAGTCTAAACCAGTAAAAACTTCAAATTGCTAAAAGTAAAGACAAAGGTCTTGCAAAACTGAATCCATGCAAAGCATCTTTTAGAAGTCATATCTTACGAGTTATGCGGCAAAGGGTCTGGGAGTTTTATTTTATCTAAGCCAAACAACGGAGAACCAAGTGACAATGGTTGGAATTTTGAGTACAAGAAATTTGAAAATGAGCTATTCAAATGACAAACTGCGTCAAACTTTCTCCACGCCACGATTTGTTCATGTAAGGAAAATCGAGCATATTTATCTGCATGTGTGTGCAAAGCAGGGCCCGTATAGTTCAGACTGATATGCATGTCAAGGTATTGAATCCTGTAACAATACAAAAACTGTTTTATCTGGTTCTGAAACCAATGATTGACCACTTTTAGGGTGCAAATACGCAATTGTCTCATTGGAATAATAATCTTTTTGAGTGGAAGTCAGGCAAGTGTCTTGTTTTTACCTTTACGCCTCAGTAATATCTAAAGCTCTTTTTAACATTCTGGGCGTTTCATGTCTGCATGTGTTTTACATTTCATATATTGTTTTAGATTATACCTTTTAGATATTTTACCTTTTAAATTATTTGTTTTAAATAGAAATTTTGCAGTTTTTTACTCCGCAACAACAAACGTTGTGGTCTATAGTTTTTCGGTCTGTTCGTTCGTTTGTCCGCCAGTTGTACCTCAGTTTAACGTCTACATGACTAAATACCGAAGTTACTGTAAATTTGAATTCTGCATTTTAGGTTACTTCTCAGAAACTACATGTTGGATCTTCATAAAATTTTTTATCCTAAAAAATACAACAGTATGTAGTTTTTTGCATCTTATCGATAAGATTCAAAATAGGATATCCGTTTCATTTTCATATTCCTTTTAAATGTCATTGTTTAGATGTTTTACCTTATAGATACTATTCTTTACATTTTACCTTTTTAATGTCGTCTCTGGTCCTGATAGTTTACCTTTAAATGTCGTCTATATTCCTCATATATTTCCCTTTAAATGACGTCTCTGTTCCTAATATGTCGCCTCTTTTCCCTAGATTTTACCTTTGAAATGTTGTCTCTATTCCCCAGATTTTACTTTTTAAATTTCGTATCTATTCCTTAGATTTTACCTTTTAGAAAGATCTCCAAGTCTTATATTTCACCTTTTAGACACCTCTCTGTTCCTCATATTCTTCCTTTAAAGGGTTGTCTAAATTCCCTATATTTAACATTTTAAATGTCATCTCTATTCCATATATATTACTGTACCTATTACATTTGTATTCCTGATTTCCCGTCATAGCTAATATTCCCAGTGTAAGGTAATGTCGATCAGATTTTTACCTTTATAACTTTCACAATATCTTTATGTTTAGCCATTCATTGTTTCATTTAATTGTGTATTTCAGAAGTATTTGTTGTTTTACCCGTTAAGTTTTGATTTGTCTTCATATGTTGTGAGTAAATTATGTCTTAAATGTCCTTAAAAATGCTATTTCCAACTCATAAATTGTCATCTATTTATGTTCGATTTTACCATTTTACATTAATTTATCTCCCTTGTACTTCAGATATCTAAACATGAAAATTATTAACTATTGTCATATGATGACTTTATAACATTTCTTCTTGAAAAAAATGGTATTTGACAACTTAAAATGCATTTATAACAAAACTACCTATTTGGCAATCACTTTGAAAAAAAAGCAAGTGACAGTCTTCAGTTATTGCACCGATATTTGCTTTTCTTTGGATAGCTTACGCAACAAAAAACATTAATTATTCATAGCAATGCTTTCATGATTGTTTTGATCACATGCTAAGCCCAAAAAAAACAACAATTACTACAAACTAAAAAAATATCTATTTTTGGCGATTATTCTAAAAACGATGCACATGACGCCATTTTTGTTACCACATGTCTATATCTAGTTGTTGCATTTGACGAAGTTATCTTTATATCAAAGCATTACAAAGTTTTCAATGACTTTGTATTAAATTTTGAACGATTTTGATCCATTTGCTTTGACTTGGTCCAAATTGGAGTTCTACAAGGCGACACTTTTGACCCAAAATTTCGTACAGTTTTCACCAGTTTTCAATGTTTACGACATAACCCTGTATTAGCCAACATTTCAACCTATCATATGAGACAATGAAATTCCATGAGGCTTTTGGATCAGTTTAACTTTTAAACTAAGCGACTTTTCTAATACTCATCGCTCTACTATTAGCTGCTAAATTAAATATTGTATGGTTGTAATGTTAGCGTCATGTATATTCAAAGGACTCCGAGTTGGTATTTGAAAGTAGTCCTAATAGAAGTACGCGCACAGTTAGCCCGCGACTGTTTCGTAGACTCGCAGAATGACTCATATATAGAATGGGCGATATTTCAGGGTGATCCTGAATCTATTGATGATTGTGTTAAAATAGGTTTAGAGTATGAACCCTTCACTGTGGGACATAGGCGTATACTTAACAATCGTGCCTCACTGAGCATGCAAATAGCTTTGGCAGACAATGTAGGTAATATACAAATAAGGGGAATATTTGAGGGGTTATTCTAATATGGCGCTTTTCTTTCGCTCCAGAAACAAAGCTACGCTTTAATTCCAACAATATATTTTAGCACATGCGTATATTTTTTTTTTACAAAAGGACATTCGTAATGTACGGTTTCACATTTTATTCACTCATTATTATTATTATTATCAAAATCATCATTTTTTTTAATTAATGAACACCTTATATTGCCAGTGTACACATACCACCTGAATACACAGTATTCTAATATGACGATCGATCTTCACACCTTTTATTTTGTAAACAAACATATGCTCTAACTATGCACGTATGCACGTATTGTATAATATCAAATAATCTGCTATGTACATCTTGCATATTTCATTTACTGCATATTTTGTGCTAAATAAACTTTTAAAATAATGAATCACTTAAAAAGCCTCATCAAATAGTAACAATAAAAGAAATTTACAACAGTTACTGAATTTAACACTCGGAACTGAAATTGACACAACTATAACCTAGCAACGAGTGTCTTCTCGTAATGAAATCTTATCTATGTTACATATCATGTTCACAATTTAGATATGAAATTTTAAATTGTTAGCGTTGATAAAATCATAAATATGAGTTTTATTCCCTTTTTTTTGCTTAAAATATAACTTAATCAAGCAGTCATATTAATTAGAAAAGCAACCAACTCACGCTTATTCCCGCTTCGATTTAAATATTTTATATTTTTTATAACAGATTAATTATATTAATGCATAAACTTATGGGCAACTTGTATTATATAGATTTCCCTATGCCAATTTATGTGTTTTTATATGCAGTTTTTCGACATATTTTATTTCTAGTGTTAAACCCAGTATTGTCCTCTAAGGGCCGCCTTGAATTTTCAGAACGCTTGTTAAATATACTAGTATTAGAATAGAATAGAAAGCAACCAGCTCACGCTTATTCCCGCTTCGATTTAAATATTTTATATTTTTTATAACAGATTAATTATATTAATGCATAAACTTATGGGCAACTTGTATTAAATAGATTTCCCTATGCCAATTTATGTGTTTTTATATGCAGTTTTTCGACATATTTTATTTCTAGTGTTAAACCCAGTATTGTCCTCTAAGGGCCGCCTTGAATTTTCAGAACGCTTGTTAAATATACTAGTATTAGAATAGAAAAAGATAATTCCGATTGGGCTCTATGCGAATTAGAACATGGTCAGACCTTATGTTTGTCTTCAATTCATTCCTCGCTATCGCTTGGTATAAAATATTCACAAATATAAGGTCTGACCATGTTCTAATTCGCATACAGCCCGCTTGGAATAATCTATTTCTTAAATAAAAAATCTTAAATAAGAGAATTATTATTTCAGGTGCTGAATTTTACTTTTGTGGAGTAAAGGGCCACTATAAGCGTGATTGCGGAAAATTTCTAGAGATGAAAAATAAAGGTAGTTATGATCCAAATAACAAGAGTATGGTAAATGGAGAAACTTTAGAGGCTAAAGGTTCCGGTCCACCTTTAACCATACAAGATATTAATGTGGGACCGAATGATTTGTTTAAAGTTGATAATGATTTTCTTAAAAGTTTATATTTGAAATTGGAAATTAATGGAGTACCTATGAATTGTTTAATAGATACGAGTTTCAACTTTAAGTGTTTTATAAATATGTGTATCTCAAACTTGCAGATGGGTAAATTATTAAAACGTTGGGTAAGGCGGATTTATATGTAAATATTTACGACAGATTTATGCAGCGGTTTGTCATTGCAGATATTGATGTCCCTGCTATAATTGGTTATAATTTCATCTACACACAAAAATGTAAATTAGATGTGAGAATATAAGTTGACAGCCAACGGCACTGAATTCCATGCCAGAAGAGAAATCACATTGCAAGTGGTTTTAAAGTATGTTCTCAACAAAATGTTACACTGCCGCCAAAGTCTGAAACAATTGTTAATAGTAAAGTGATTGGCGATTCAAGTCATTTAGTGGAAGCTATTGTAGAAACTATAGATAAGCAGGGGAATGGATTATTAGGAGTATTAGTAGCAATGGCGTTAGTAGACCCTAGCAATGATGTTGTCCCTGTTAGGGTAGCAAATTTTACTGATACCAAGACAATAACCTACAAAGACACACGATGTGAAGTATGTTCTTCAAAAAGTGCGTTCGAACATAAATGCGTAAAACCGCGATTATGCGGCATCGTAGTTAGCGTTCAAGAAGATGATATTTATCCAGAACACTTTAAGAATTTGGTTGAGACTAGCAGTTTAACTTGACAAAAGCAGCCAAATCAGCTTTTTAAAAATCATGATGATGCATTTGCAAAATCGAAAGATGACTGAAGTAAAACCGGTATTGTCAAACACAAAATAAATACAGGCGATGCAATACCAATTTAGCAGAACTCGTGACGCTTACTTTGTCCAAGTAAAAAGATGCGGACCGCTAAATACAACTTATACTTGATATTGAGTTATAGAACCGTCTCTTAGCCCTTTGGCTTTGCCTATCGTCCTAGGAAAGACGGCTTGCTTCGCTTCTGCATTGGCAATAGAAAGCTAAATATCTTTACAAAGAAAGATACCTTCCCGCTGCAGCGAATTGACGATTGTTAAACTGAACTAAAGGGTGCAAACTGGTATTCAACAATCGACTTACAGTGCGGTTACTGGCAGGTCAGTGCAAAACCATCGAAAGCAGAAGGCCGCGTTTGTTACGCACCGATGATTGTTTCAATTTCGTTCAACGCCTTTCGGACTTTGCCCTGCCGGAGCCTGCTTCGAGCGGCTGATGGAATACGCACTTGGGACCGGGGAATGTGTCTGTTGTATTTAGACCATCTAAATAGGGTTATTTCTAACATTTAAGAAGCGGGTTTATATTGCTGCGGTCAAGCAAGTGGCAAAGTTTTCAGTTTACCGACATTAAGATTTACACCCCAAGCTGTCTACCTTTCATTGACTCGCCGTCGTGCAAAGACAACATTGTATACATTTGTCAGGTTTTCACGTCTGATATATCTACAATGTAGACATTTGACATCAATGAATCCTACACATTGTGTAAGATAAGGGTGTTAATCTTGACTTCATTACAATAAAAGTTTTGCCGATTCCTTGACCGCAGCAATATATATCTTTTTTCCAGAAAAAGGTTGATTTTTTAGGGATAAGCAGTTTCTAGTGATGGAGTGTCGACAGTCCCAGTTCAAAAGTCGGTTCACGATGTACGCTCATATATTTCCACGTGTTCTTGTATATTACAGACGCTATATCAAGGACTATTCAGATACAACTAAACCACTTCATTGGCTGACTGAGAAGGGCCGTGAGTTTAACTGCAAACCGTCAAGTGTCATTTGAAAAGCGGAAACAACTTTCAATTTCAACACGACACAAAAGCCAGTGAGTTTGGATTAGGTGCTGTTCTTTCTCAGATGATTGATGACTGCGAGCATGTAGTCGCGTATTAAAGTAAAAGTTTTAGTAAGCCAGGACGGCAATATTGTGTGACTAGGCAACTATTTACAAGTTTCTTTTTGGTACAGATCATTTTGCTTTATACTGGCTTTTAAAATTTAAGAATCCCGTGGGTCAAATGTCCTAATGATTGGAAGTCCTGTCGTCATACAATCTTAAAATTAAGCATAAGGCAGGTAAGCAACACGCTGAATCCTTTCGGCTCTCATACCGTCCGTCCTTGCAATTAATGCTCTTATTGTAGCCGACAAGAAACTAAGCAGTTAAAGGCGGAAGTAGGATGAATCGAGTTGTCATTTACGTGCTGTTTAAAAGGTTTCAGAACCTGAACTGTCACACATGGAAGAACTCGAAGATAAAACAATTAAACCAATCATAGAACTAAAACATAATAATATGGGAAAGTCAAGCCGAGAGGACAATTCATTTCAGAGAAACAGCTAAAAACTTACTGTTCTCAGTCGGATCAGTTGAAGTTTATACAGAGAGTGGGTCTCAAAAGTGAATGATAACATGAAACAGTTAGTATTGCCTAAGCAGTGTCGGAGTGATGTTCTAAAGTTTTTATGATGAGCCTGTTGCTGGTCATTTTGGTAATCGTAGAACAATGCCTAGAGTGTCAAACATATTTTACTGGGCGGGGTAATAAGATTTTGTTGAAAATTAGTGTACAGAGATGTTCGGAATGACACTCACGAAAAAATACTACACGTCGGAAGAGGGGTCAAATGAAGCAGTATCTAGTATGAGGTCATTAGAGAGGGTCGCTATAGATATATTTGGTCCTTTATCCAAGTCGCTAAATAAGAATAAGTATATTTTGATAATTAAAGATTACTTAATCAGTTGGGCCAAAACTTACCCGATATCTCATCAAGAAGCAAAGAAAATTTGTAGAATTTTCGTAGGTGAATTTATAAGTCGTTTTTGTGGACCAAGTGCACACTGATCAGGACAGACAATTTGAGTCAACGTTATTTCAATCCCTATGTAAAACGTTCGATATAGACATAAAAAGAAGCACCACACTTCATCCCAAAGTGACGGCCTGATTGAGAGACTAAATAGGACCATTTAATCGGCTGTCCCGAGTTCCTATCGTTGTTTACGTCTGTCTTTTGTCTCCTTTTTTGTTTTTATGAGTTTTTCCTGGGCAGATTATAGCATCTTATGGTAAATTTCAGCCATTGTAGATGTTTCCTGTTATCCCCTTTTTTATTAAAGATATCTTGCGTAAGTTTATTGCGAAAGACCAGCGGGACTAGGATTTACAATTGCCACATTAATGCTGGTCAGTGAAGAAGATTTGTAAATAGATTTGATTTATTGGCGGCCGCCCAGTGATTTCGAAATTAGAAAGGGAGCAAATGTACCAGAATATCAAATGTGACAAAATTAATTTCAAATTTTGAATGGGTGCACAATTTTGCAAGAGATAAAATGATACTTGCCAGTCATAGTCAATTAAAATGTCATTGGGCTTAGCTATACCTAATAGTCGCTGTTTATAAAGACCTAGTTATGACATAAAATGGTCCGAGACCTCAAAATAACAATACATCGTGATACGTTGACGTCATTCAGTGATGAGAATGAAAACTGGTTGAAGCAAAACACGGTTAAACGTTCAGTCTCCAGTTTAGAACAAAGTAAAACTGCAGGCCTGTCTGAAAAAGCAAAAGAGAAGTCATAAGTAGCAGGCAGACCAAATGTCCAGATTATTTTAGCCCGTAACTGAGATGCACAATATTTAGTTATTTTATTATTATATAATAACTTAATACCGAAGTTACTGTAAATTTTGTTTCTGCATATGTGCATTTCGACAACTTGTATTTCTTCAGTGCAAGTGAGATGTTATTGTTTTTGTTACTTGTTGGAGGTGATTAGTAAAGCTGTATATAATCACATTGATTTCTTTTTGTGCTCGGAGTAAGGAAAGCAAAAACGGAGGATTTTTTTTTAATGTTAAAAAGTAGGGCGCATTCAGATACTTGGATAATCCTGCAGAAAACTTCGCTCTAGAGGCTCCCTTCACCACAGATTGTGCCCCTAGGTAAATAGTTCTACAACTATTTCAATTTTTATTCCTCAGATAAATATATGTTATGAGTGTTTTAAAGCTTAGAAATACGAAGTTTGAAGAGGCACACAAGATACGCCCATGGGAATGAGTTCGCAGTGTGCAGATTCTGCCCGTATGAGTTACCAACAAATGTCAAGTAAAGGCTAAAAAGGCATAAGAAGAGGCACCATGTGAAAGAGGTAGAGGAAGCGGAGAGGAAGATGTTGTTGCATCCCTTAACATTTGAAAGAAGTAGAGGAAGCGGAAAGGAAGGAGATCTGGTTGCATCCCTTACCATGTCTTGATCCCTAGACAAATAGTTGAATAGCTGTTTCAATTTTCATTCTGAAGATGAATATATGCCAGTAGTGTTTTTATAGCTTGCAAATACGAGGCAAGTTTGAAGAGGCACACAAAATATGACCATAAGAATGAGTTTACAGTGTGCAGATTCCGCCCATGAGTTACCAACAAATGTCAAGTATAGGTTGAAGAAACATGAGAAGAAGCACCATGCAAGAGAGGCAGAGGAAGCGGAAAGGAGGGAGACAGAGGCGCAGAGCAGGTGATGGCACAGCCACAGCAGACCAGCACATACAGTCCGACAGACGTCTGTACAGACTTTTGAGTTCCCCCAATTAAGCAGTCCTGTACCGATCTTCTTGGAATTGCCTGAGATGATTGAACCTCTAACCGAACACAAGAGGAGTCTTTTTCCAGAAGAAGGAGTCCGGCAAGTCGGCAGTCTACTGAAAAGACTGATACACCAAGGGCAAGCAGTAATTCCCCGCAGAATGCAGCTGAGATGACTTACATGTATGAGGTAGATCCAGAGGTTAACCCCTTTTAAATATCAAAATACCGAAGTTACTGTTAATTTATTTTCTGCATATGCGCATTTCGA
Source organism: Modiolus philippinarum (assembly GCA_002080025.1). Classification (NCBI taxonomy): domain Eukaryota; kingdom Metazoa; phylum Mollusca; class Bivalvia; order Mytilida; family Modiolidae; genus Modiolus; species Modiolus philippinarum. The sequence continues at coordinate 106,971 of MJUU01028730.1, forward strand.
CAACTTATGTCTCATCAGTGCAGATAAAACCAAAACATTTGGAAGTCCATTAACCAAAACGTGTAAAATCTGATGGAGAACAAAGTTAGCTGATCATATAATAACAGAACCAGTGGTCCCAGTCTACAGCACAACTGTATTCAAGCGGCAACTGCAGTCACTCCTGGCAGTCCGCAGCCAGTAAAAGGGGCCTAGATCATGAAAATAAATGAATGGAAACAAAAAGAGTGAAGTTCAAAGAAGGGATGCCATTTTACCCTCCTAGAAGGATAACCCTTACTTTCAGGTATGGACGGAAATGAGACTGAACGCATATGTAGTTACCAGATGAAGCAGCCAGTGATGACAGAAGGCTCCAGCTGTGTTGCCAACCGTCAACCTACTCGAAGGATGACGACGCTACGTGGGTTCGCAAAGTGTGCGCTAGAAGACGGAACAAACAAGTAGATTTGAAGGTCATGCTGGATGACTATCTTGAGTTAAAAAGAAGAGAAGGTGGCACACTATATCTGCTAGCTTCTAAGTGGATTCCAGACACCACGGCAACAAGGAGGAACACCGCAGCACAGACAGACCATGACAACATCAAGCAAAAAAAAAGTTGAACAGATCAGATGGAAGAAGAGATCACCCCGTGTCACAGTAATCCAGACTACACGGAGGAATCTAGATGAGTCATTTAGTCAGATCGACTTACTCAAGGAATCTTTTAACTTGCCTTGCAGCGACTGTAATATATTATAAAGTCTACTAGTATTGCTAACATAATATGAGACAATTATATCTTTTTCAGCTGCCTGCATTTTCTAGATTATGTGGGTATGAAATGTATATTCATTAATGCATTTTTGAAGTCAGAAGTTCGAGGACCAACTTTTTTTAAAGGCGGGGCTAGTGTTGCAGTGTACGTTGAAATCACGGTTTTTTTTATTTATGCTGTATGAAAGTTAGTAACTGAATATCTGAGTAATATACATTTGTATATCTGTGAATAGTTGTATCAAAGATGTGGGATCGTGTAGTCGTGTGAGAACGTTAACCCCTTTCACATTTTCATGAGATGTTTCTTTAGAAGTTTTCATTTAATTTTTGTTTCGATCGATAACCTTGTATTAACGGGATTCTTTTGAAGATTGTTATAGCTGTGTTATATGTCTGCCGCTGTGATCATATCCCATGTTTTTTATTATTTTGAAATACGGATCAGGACTGTCACAGATGTTGTCGCAACGTTGAAAGGAATGTCTAATACCCGGATATTGTTGGTTGGTAGAGTGAAAGGCATGTCGTGACGTCACGTAAGCTTTGGAAAGCGTAAAAACTGTTGTCTTTTTGTGTCGGACACACCAATAGTTGTCGTGTTGTACTATAAAGGCATGTGCAACCGTTGCTCTTGTCCAGTCTTGTTGCTTCTGGGCAGCCATTATAAGATTTTTGCAAAACAACAAAAACGGATCAAGATTTTCAGTATACTATTCAGTCAGTTATAGGTTAGAGTCAAATGATATTGTCACAGTATTCGGTAAAGCTGTTTCATTATTTTCTGGTTGGGTTTTTTTGGGTCGTTAAAGGCCAAATAGTTTGAACTTATCAAAGTTTATGTTGCAGTCGGAAAAATGTCAGTCATGTCGGAAATATGAAGATTTTCTTTGAATTGTCAGTTCCTGTTCTAATTACTTAAAAGTTGGGTCTTAAAGGTTCTTAATGATATAGTTGGGGAGATATACGTAGACATAGAATAGCGGCATTTAGAACCAGTATGGAGATGATGAGATATTGTCTTTCTTGACCTATATATTTCTTCACAAGTTGATTGTTTATAGAGATAAGCTTAGTTTGTTATTTTACTCGACTGTTTTATTATTGTTATTACTGTTCTTCCGTTTGTTATTCAGAGTTCCCTCCCATTATTTTCAACTATTGCAGGTTCCAGAAATCTCCTGGTTATTGTTCCAGAATTTATAATTTCAGTAAAAGGCAGCTGATACTTGTTATTACTGCTATATTACTGTATATATCAGATCTGATTGTTGTTTAACTAACCTTAGCTGCTAAATAAATATTGTATGTTCGTAATATTATCGTCATGTATATTTCATGGAGCCGGAGTTCGTTTTTGAAAGTAAATTTTAGGCAATTCCTAGTAACAGTAACGGTAACGTTACACTAGTACTCTTCATAAAAAGAACTTGGAACGCGTACGATAAAACAAGAAAACACCATAAACAAGACATCAAACAACGGCAGTAGAATAGTGAAGGAACAAAGAAGTGATGATTACAAAAATCGAAGTCCAAAGACATGGCAAAAACCGCAACAGAGAAAAACAAGGACAAAACAAGGACGTGAGACAGCCACAATAGACGGAAATGAAAAGACGACATTAAGAACTAAGGTACTCATAGTGTGAACTCCCATGATAACCGAAAAAGAGAGCGAAATAGAGCACCATTATAGCGGTAACGGACAGACAGGCGCGGTATATAACTGTTAATTGTATAGCAGAAATGCAGCCGCAGTGCACTGAAATCCCAAAATTGAACGAGACACACAAATAAACGCTACCAGACACTCGGCTCGCTACAATATATTTGTCACATTTAGAGGTGTTTTTTATAACAGCAAGTTAATTTCTAGGACTAGGAAAAGCTCATTAAAGATGCTAGATCTTTCAATCTCACTTAAATATTAATTAATGATGCTATCTCAATTAATATAAATCTTTTCTTAAATGGATTCAATCAAAATATAGGCTCCAAATTAGAGATAAGGGAAACATCAGCAAAACTCAAGATCTACATCTTTCTTGGACTTAAATCTCGAATTGGAGCGAAATTATCATCTCAGTACTTAGATTTACGACTTAAATTTTAAAATTATTTATTTCCCAAACATAGACAGTAATTTTCAAACTTCTCCTGCTCTGCTTACAGTTGATTCGCTAAGCAAGAGCTATCACAAATTATGCAGACTTTCTCATCAGGCATTGTAATCTCCATGACAGCCTTATTAATCAAGGCTTCACAAATGGATCTCGTACGATCATTAAAAAAGCTCTTAAATAGATATCAGTCCCCTGTGGTTATATTTGAAATTTCGGTTTTCGCTGTGATTCAAGTCACTTTTTACTAAGCTTTGTATATATCTCAACTGGTACGATTCGCAAGCGTCTGATCTACTCTTGGTGACTTTAATGAACGTAACTTTACTATCACATCCAAACTATTACAACAAGGTTACAGATAGCACATTTAAGAAGTTTTATAGAAGATATGGATATTTGGTATCTAAGTATAATGCGACTCGGAAACAGCTTATTACTAAAGGCATTTCTCACCCTCATTTTTACAGAAATGTTGTTAAAAATGTCCAAAAATGATAAAAAAAAATCCGTAATTGGGGATATTGACCGGATATTCTTAATGATTCTGTTAAATTGGTTTTGGGGTCCAATGACCTGAAGATTTTACAATTATACTGGCCTCTCACTGATACTGCCGATGTCTACTGAAATCCATGTTGATTCTTTACCAAACCCTTCGGGAAGTTTTGAATTTGATTATTATTCCGTAGTGCGACAGTGTTTTACCAGCAGACTAGGCACCTTTAGCTAGCCGGCAGTTTAGCGGCAAGCACTCCTCGACCCACCTTTCTAAATAATGTTTTGTCTATTCTTTCCTTTCAAGATTGTGATCTTAGAGTTAGTTGTCTACCCGTTTTGGGTTTTATTTGTATGTTTATTATGCTATAGGGAAACGGGATAGAGAAAGGGGAGGTTTGGGTACCCATAAACCAGTTTAACCCTACCGCTGGCTGTTGTCAGTGCCGGTACCAAGTCCAGCTATCCCAAGTTCCTATCGTTATCTTTGTTCGTCTTTTGTCATTTTATTGTTTTTCATGTGCAGTTCCCTGGTTAATTGTGACATGTGATTGTAATGTTCGACCATTGTAAGTGTTTCCTGATATTTTCCTTTCATTAATTTATTTTTACTGTCTACAACAATTCTATAGAAATTGTTGTCGAGTTTTTATCGGACACTGGCGCAATCGATAGGGTGCGGTTAGCGCAACAAAACCGGTTTAACACACCATTTCCTTTGAAATGCCTGTACCAAGTCAGGAACATCGAGGTTGATAATATCAGTGGTTTTGCAGCTGTTTTGACTTTTGAATTTTGGCTGCTTACAATTCAGTTCGGTAATTTTGTTATTGCCCCCATGTACATGTAGGTGGTATTTGATTGAAGGAAAGTTATATTGGGGGACTACAACTCAAAAATTGGAAATTCACTATTTCTAAACCTAAGGTAATTAATATAGTGGCTTAAGTTTTGTAGTGTTCAGTGGTGTTTTTAATTGGTAAATAGTTTGATAGTATCCTTGATTTAGATTATTAAAAAATGAGACTCGTAAATGTTATAGAACTGAAACGGATTGAATGTTCTTTCTCTTTTCTCTGAACTACCTTGCTATAATTGACGAAAGAAAAGAATCGCACAACACCCCTAAGGTATTTGATAGGTGTCTGCAATATTCTTTCAATTCGGTCAACTTAATACAATATCCTTGTCATTTTTAAAAGTATCCTTTGAGATTTGTTGGAGACGAGGTGTTTTCTGGTACTTCCCGACAAAGATTCTTTTTTTTACCGCCAAAATTTTAATTTTATAGTTTAATTTTCGGTTAACTGTTCGTCGAAACTTGTTTGGAAACGATGTAAAATTAATACAGAGGAAACTGAAATAAAAAACTGAATCTTAAAAAGTATCTACTGAATTAAACTTTTCATTCAAGGTGGACACATTTTTATCTGATTTCAGGTTCTGTGATTGGCAATCGAGGCTCTTAATGTTACCTCCAGTCTTTGAAAGGTTTACATAGCTTGTAGTTTAGGTTTCTGGTGCTTTTTTCTATTTATTTTTAAGACCAAATTAGCAAATTAGATAATAATATACGTGTAGAAAATTACTACTAAATTTCATTGAATGAACTAGCATTTCACCAATAACATCACTGACTAAGCTCTAATGAAGGACAAAGGTATTCGTGATATAAAAAACTAAAGTGTTGATATCAACAAGCAACAATAATAATTTGTTATCATTTAACGAAAGTTTTCAATTAACTTCTTGGATCTAAGCAATTAACTGTCATGTCAATGGATTAAAAAAAAACTTCAAAAAAAATAAACTTCAAAGTATTCTTCAAACATTTTTTTCATCTATCAATTAAACATTTTTTCCAAGATTTTATTTAGTACCATAGAAAACAAGGGTCACCTTGATTCTTTATCAGACTGCTATCACAGGCTCATTAAGTTTTATCTAAAATCTAACCAAGTTACTTCACAGCTGTATTATTCATATGCAATGTAACATGCAAAACACTGCCAGGAATCTTTATATTTTATATCGAAAGTAAATGCACATACTACTTCAACGCAAACTAATGTAATTGATTTGTTTTTGTACATCCATGTCGATAACGTATGCCTAATAAGCTGAAACACTGAAATCAGGCAAACATTTGCCAAACAAGTCTACAACCGATAAAACATTTAGAACTCATAAATTTTTCTCGTCTTTTGACAAAAAATATTTCCATTATTGAGATTTCAATGATTAACGCAGTTTACTTATGCTACATGTATGTGTTTTCAACAACTTAAGATAAATTAGGTAAAGCATTAGCAGAAAAATCTTTTGGGACTACTTTTGGATTATGGCTTTCCAATTATTATTGGATTTTAATGCTGCTGACGAGAATTACTCCTAGAAACACGTGTACAGTATAACGAAATTTACTGTGTTTTATGCAACTTCGTTGCACCATTGAGCCGATAACACTTCTGGTTGACATGAAAATTATACATTGTGTGTTATAGATATTTACTGTTTTTATCAAAATTCTAACCACTTATAAAATACTGAGGCTTCATTCCGTATATGACACTCGATAGATGTCCTTGGTACGTGATTAGGCTTCCTATTTTGATATTTTTGGAAATGAGTACTTTTTTAGACTACTTTTTGATTATGGCTTTCCATATTATTGGATTTTAATGAGGCTGATCAGAGGTTCTTCCTTGAAACACGTGTACAGCATAACGCAATTTACTGTTTTTAATGCAACTGTGGTATGTTTTGTATCTAGATTTTAAGGGGAACTTAAAGTTTTTTTTTAAAGGGGACTTGGAATGTTATCAGCATTATATAACCCCTGCCGAAATTTTTAGCCAACATCCTTTGAAAGTTCCATTATGAGTTTCTGATTGAATTAAAAGAATTCTTATGCTTATACAGAACTATTTGCATATCGGATGATGTACTTATGAAAATAACAAATATTAGCAACTCGGCTTTCGCATCTTTGGTGCGTTTTCTGATTTTTTAATTTGATATTGGTGCAGAATTGGTGCATATATATTGTTTACAGATGCCAATGAGTTTTGGAATTTTAATTTCGGTTCCAACCCTAATTTTATCAAAGCTTCAGAGTAATGCTTTTGTTTTCAAATTTTTGCATACAATAGTAAAAATCAGTAATTCTTTGAAACTATTCTGATTTTAGTGTTTTTTTTTTTTGTGATTTCCGTGAAATACTCAAATTACACTATTGTATTTCATTTTAGCGACAATGCGTTTAACTCATATCACATTTTCACTTAATTCATTTAAAACATTTTTGACCCATTTTGATTATTTCTGAAGCTCTCAAAGACCATTTAAATATTGGAATTCCATCTTGCAACCATACATCCTTGAATTACTCTTTATTAGTTAAATAATAACACGTATCAATAATTGGATTGCATAAAATAAATGTTGCTACAAAATAAAAAGAAAAAAGAAGGGAAACGGGGAATGTGTCAAAGAGACAGCGACCCGAAGGGGAGTAATAACAACTCAAAGCCACCATAAGATCTTTAATGAACGGTGAGAAAACCCCACACCCAACGGCAGGGCGGAGTCGGCCCCTGAATAAAGAGTAATCAAGTTCAGCGAAATAAACATCATCCTAGACTCCTATAGACATAAAGTAAACACATTAACTGTCGTTTCTGAGAGTCAGTTTTATATTCTTTATTATTCTTTCAAATTATTGATAGAATGGCAAATGATAAATTTTTTAAATAAAATAAACATCCTTTTAGCGTGTATATAATTAATATTCATTTTCCCTGTTTTTTGTATGGAACCGAAATAGCGGTCAGTTGTTTTTATTTGACGTGTACTTACAAAAAGATCAATTTATGTAGTTCAAGCGGAAGACATTTAACCTGTTGACGAACCCGATTTCACTGCTTTCGGATTAACGTGCACATGTCCAGTAGTAGTGATGCGCTGAATAACGTCATGCGGCGATTTCGTGAACCTTAATATTTTATTGTTGAATCCAAGCCACATCCCCCGCCGAAAATCAAATGGTGCGTATATAATTATATGATAGTTCTTCGTGTTGGAGCCCGACGATACCCTTCTAAAAGAATCGATATTTATATCTGGAAACAATACTTATAATCTTCCCGTTGTATTGGCAATCGTAAACGTCATTTCAGCACATCATGTACATGTACACTTGTCTTATTTGAAATTAAAAAGCTTTGACAATTCGGATTCTGCAATAGCCATTGATAGTTATAGGATTTGAAAGCTGCTGGGAGTAACTTGTTCTTGTTCAATTTTCAGTTTAAAAGGGAGTAATTTAACAATAAAAGGGTGTGGAGTAAAAGCGCATGAGAAAAAGTCTTTACAAATACAAAGTAAAACCAGGTGTCTTAAAAATGCAAAATTTTGCGCTTTGCCCTGCTCAAAAATCTACATAAATACTACCCCAGCAATTTTCAGTAACTTCTAGCTTGCTTTTTTCCAGGGTTAAGATTTGACGTTTATTAAAGGTGGATACGTCTTTTTCAGAATAGACTGACATATCTTAATCTTCTAGTTGGAATATCATATTACATAAATACTACATACAAGGCGATTTTTAAATGGGCTTGGACATATTTCTTTATATCTTTCTGCTACGCATGTACAGTTTTGTCATGACATGATAAAATAAAAAAAGGGGAAATATGGCAAAAGTTCATTTTTAGTATTTTTCCGAATAGCACTGCCTTAAAATTACATATATTACTGCGAAAGATTCTCTTGTGCAAAAAGCTGTTACACGAAACAGGGAACATCAACATTTGACTTCATTTCGTTAATGCCAACAATGTCAATCAAATCAATCCTTTAGGGCACACATTGATTAAATTCCGTAGATTGTTTTTTTCAAAAGTTTGATTAAAGGCTTTTGGCAACTTGAAATCAAAGTTTCTACAACAACTTCCTAAGGTTTATAATTAAGCAACAAGGATTACTAAGTTCCCTGTGAGAATACACAAAAATAAATCTTAAGGATGCTATTTAGTTATAATTTTAATGTCAATGCAAAAAATAAATAAAAATAAATTATATTGTTGTCCTGTGGAAGATGCTGGATATAGGACACTTTATATAATACACCAAGATTGTTTATAACAATGAAAACGATATATAAAAGGTTGTTCGTAGCACGAAAGTTGGCACTTACATGTAAGTTTTAAGAAACCTACAAAATAAACAAAATAGAGATAAAAAACACTTTCTATTTGATCCTATTTGTTCAAAAGTTTATCACCAAATGAATACTGATGCCAAGTTTGACTAGTTACTTAGCTATCATACAATATACCACCACGAGAAATCCTCAAAAGGGGCATGTTCAAATAGTTCTGAAGTAAATTGATTATGGAAATTCATACTCTAAATTGCTCATCGTCCTTCATACCTTCATACATGCCATTATTTTAAATAGTTTTATAGCTGCATGTCTTAGGTACACACAACTTCTTTCTTTTATTCCTATAGGATTTAATAAAAGCAATGACACGACCACATCTTTGGTGAAAGTGGTTACTTGTAGTTGGGGTAATTTCTGATACCATCAAATGAAAGTTGCATATGTACTTGCATCCCCTTTTTATTGTGTCTGCTTTATTTTATCAATCGAATTTCACATATATATTTACTTCTTATTAAACGTAAAATTACTATTTCTATCACTAAATATCAGTTCGGAGTAAATTTATGCTTTGAAATCGATATAAAAAAAATAAAACACGATTGAAAAGGGGGAGTAGGTCATGACAGGTCATACCTGTGAAAACGACAGTAAAAGTGCTATGATGTGCGGAAAATGACCTATTTAACAAAGAAAAAAAAAAGAGTAAAATCGGTGGCAAGAGACCGATGCCTTTCAACTTTCTTCTTGCATAGTGTTACCAAATAACTAAATACCGAAGTTACTGTGAATTTGAGAATTATTCTGCTGTATCTGCATCTGAGAGAAGTGTTACGTCATTTCATTGATGAACATGGTGCGATTCAACGACATGATGTGCACGACAAAAATACAAGATAACTAGTAGATATGCCCAATGACACGTGTGAAACTAGATTCAAACTGGTTTATTCTGAAATATATATCATAATCTTGCTATACGAAATGGACTATGGCCGAAAATATGGCGGAAGATTTATTCGAAACAAGGAAAGTAGAATACTGAAGGAACAAAGCACAAGATGACGTAAAGCAATGTCCAGAAACAAGGCAAAACAAGAACGCCAGAGGACGGAAGACTGAAGACTCTACATAACAAACAAAATGCACAAACATTGAAAATACAACACTCAAAACTAAAACAATAACAGTGTGAACTCTACAAAAAGATTGGCATCAGGTGCTCCGGAAGGTTAGTATGTCCTGCTCTGTATACAGTACCCGTCATATTGTCAGTGGGTCAATCAAAATTTAAGTCAGAATTTGTAATGTGAAATCCTGGCAGACGTGAATCTACTAGCTGAAAATTATTTGTAACTCCGACAGTTTAAATCTATCTATGATGTCGTAGTAACGGCCATAGAAATTCTGAAGGGACGAAAGCAACTATGACTGAACATATCCCTTACTCAGCAGTTTTTGTGACAGTGCTTTTGCTCTTTCCGCAGTCACTGTGTGAACTACAAATCCTACAGTAACGAATTAATTGATTAATTGTGAAATGAACACTCCGTATTATTGGGAAGAAAGTATATCGCTGCTAAGAGATGATACTTTCACAATTTTGAAGTCATTTTGAAGTCAAAATCATCACGTTTGTCTTGTAACCATAATATCAGACGTCCATGTTTATCAACGTATAACAAAAGGTCAAGGTGTGTAGCAGATTTCGCTGTATTGGTTGTCTTTTTAATTTCAAGAACACTGGGGTAGATCCGATGAAAATATTCTTTAAATCTTCGATTATTAAGAGCGATTACATCGTCTATATATCGGAAGCTGAAATTAAATGACTGGGCTAGTTTTTTTTTTTTTTTTTTGTTCTGTTGTATGAGCTCTGGTAAAACATTTCCTCATACAAATAACGGAAAAGGTCAACTAAAAGAGGCGCATGATTTGTTCCCATAGGAATCTCTTTTGTTTGTTGAAAACAAAAAAATTGTCGATCAAAATTAAAGCATCTCTATGACGTCATTTTCACTGTATTTCTTGTTTGCCTCAGTGTGGTTCTTAACAGGATATGTTTTATTACCAAATGTATTAATTCCTATTACGAAAGACGAAAACATGCGTTCTTTGCGATCTACATGAAACCATGGTCTTCTCAGCCTTCTGAAGAAGCCTTTCTAGACAAAAATTAATGAATTTTGATATTTGTTTTGTTACGGTTTTCTATAAATTCGGCTTCATAAGAATGCAAAGGCACGTCAGTGACTAAAAGTGACAAAGTGGTTGGATTGCCTGTCAATACCAAGTTCTTATAGGATTTTTTTTCATATGAACAAATTTTTGTTTTAAGGCTTATCATGGGGCAACAACAACATACATTAGGTGGGTAAACCTTCCTTTTCTTCATAATTAAGATATTACAACCTTTATTACATTTGTGTTTGAATGACCGAATGTACAATGGGTTGCCACAAAACTACAACTACTTACAATGCAATTATTTTTCGTCACTATGACATTATTTTTTAAAGACGGAACTTGGTATTGTATTTTTACCGGATAACATTTGCATAGGCTTTTATGTGCGATTTTCTTGTAAAAACGCCTTCGGAATTTTGTTATGCTGTACACGAATTTCAAGGAGTAACCTCTCATCAACAGCATCAATTAGTAGAGAAAGCCTTGATCCTAAAAAAATAGATAAAAAAGTAAAATTACCAAATTGGATGCAAAATACATTTCAAATAACAAAATAAATGACATACATCGAGTGTAATGCCTTTTTATTTAGCTACAGGAAAACAGTTGATGAAGAAAAAATATAATATACCTACGGTTAAAACTCAAGGAAATGCATACATTATCTTGCATTAAAAATGTTAACATGCAAATCCCATTGCTGCTTCATGTAGAGTTAAGATTTCTAATAAAAATGTGAATAACAAGTAAACATGGTATTCTTAATAGAATGATTTGATTTATATGTTTTTAATTTAATGCATTTAACAAGGATTACTAGATATATAATTCAATCTAAATTTGTTATCTTCCAAATCGTAAAGGATCAATATCAAATTAAAAAACGTCGCAGATCATTTAACATTCATAATAAAGTATGCACAACTATCAAGTATATGTGTCTAATTTTACTGTGTCCCTGATAGTTGTATAAATAAAAACTATTTGATGACAGTAAAAAAATCAGAACTTCTTAATGTATCAGGTCTTATTTTTTTTTTGCAAAAACAAATGTAACATTTGAGTGAGTTCTATTATACTGTAATTACAAAGAAACCAAATAAGGCAAGCCACACTTTATGAAATATAAAAATAAATCAAAAATATTAGTGAGCAAACATAAAGCTCGTTTCTCAATTGACAATCACAACTCGTTGGTCCAGATTACCCTCATACTATATTTCATTCATTTATTTTTATTGGATCACTTTTCATTTCCAAAAATGATCATAGCACGTTGTATAAGGCAGGTAACGTTCGAGCTCTAACCTCTGGAAGCTTTCGGATGTATTAAGGACCGTCTTCAACTTATTTAATAATTGCAAAACTTGGGCAAAGCTCATTGTTATGGCCTCATAAATTAACAGTAACTTCGGTATTTTGTTATTGATTACAACTGGGCCGATGCTTTTGCTGGTGGACTGTTAGTCCCGAGGGTATTCACCAACCCAGTAGTTAGTACTTCGGTGCTGACCCGAAAACCAATCGTATCAAAACTTGCGATATCAAACTTTTGAGAAATTTTGTTTAAAACTAAGGAGTATCTCCCTCAAGTATAGCTCTGTCCTTAGCTGAATTTTGGCTTTTCTATTTAGACTCTTTTGGTTATTTGTTTTCTATCATATTTAACATGTTTTTTGGTTAATGGACTTCCAAATGTTTTGGTTTTATCTGCACTGATGAGACTTAAGTTGTCGAAATGTGCATATGCAGAAAATAAATTAACAGTTACGTCGGTATTTTGTTGTTGTTTGTGACTTCAATATGAGGAACAACAATAAAAGCGTTGTATCATTGCTTGTTTTTACCATGTATTTTCCGAGACTTTGTAGTCTGACAAAATACAACGACAAACGAAAACAAAGGCAAAACGTAAACAAAAAGAACTAGATGTTGTCGGAAACGACAGCTATCCCCGCACTCCCTGTTTGACACAGAAAACAGTTGTTATACACCCTTGGCATAATTTTTTTCATTATCTTTGAAATCTACCTATTGATAGTCATTATTGTTACTAAAAGAATTCTAGGATATATGGTTGCTAAGTAGAATTCCAAAAAATAAGTGGTCTTTGAGACTTTCAGGAAATT
>MJUU01028730.1:128120-141339 GCA_002080025.1 Modiolus philippinarum
GTTTTATCGAAGATATGAACATCTGACTTCTAGATATAATGTCACTCGCAAACAACTTATTTCTAAGGGCATTTCCCATCCTCGATTTTACGGAAATGTTGTTAAAAATGCCAGAAACTGATTAAAAATCCAGAAAAACTGGGACGTAACTTACATTCTTTACGCAATAGGGGATATCGACAGGATATTCTGCACGTGTCCGTTAAATTAGCTTTGGGATCCAGTGACCTGAGGATTTTACACACATACTGGCCTCTCACTGATACTGTCGATGTCTACTGAAATACATGACGATTCTTTACCAAACCCATTGGGAGTTTTGAATTTGATTTTCCTTCCGTAGTGCGACAGTGTTTTACCAGCGGACTAGGCTCCTTGAGCTAGCCGGCAGTTTAGCGGCGAGCACTCTTTGACCCATCTTTCAAAATTACGTTTTGTCCCCCCATTTTTCTTTTCTAGATTGTGGTCATGGAGTTAGTAGTCTACCTGTATGGGTTTTATTCGTATGTTTATTCTACGACAGGGAAACGGGACAGAGAAAGGGGAGGTTTGGGTACCCATAAACCGGTTTAACCCTACCGCTGGCTTTTGCTAGTGCCGGTACCAAGTCCGGCTGTCCCGAGTTCCTATCGTTGTTTATGTTTGTCTTTTGTATTTTTATTGTGGGTTTTTTTCTTGTGCAGTTCCTATTTACTTTCTGGCATGTGGCAATGTTTTTCGGCCATTGTAGGTGTTTCCTGTTATCTTTTTTATTCCCTTGCTCATTTCGTTTCGATCCGATAAAAAACATGGCCCCCATCTCAGAACTTAGGTTTAACATTGGACCCAATGGGAAAATTCACATTTTCTTTTTCTGTTCTGAAACCGCTGAAGCAAATTCAACCAAACTTTACAGGAATGATGAATTAAAGGTCCTTAACAAAGATTGCTCATTTCGTTTGCATCCAATTAAAAGCATGGCCGCCAGCAATAGCAATGTGATATGTAATGTAAGTGAGAACCGAACCGTCAATCGAAAGGGAACAATCCAAGGACAATGGCAACACCAGAAACAAAAAAGGGGAAAAAACAGGGTACGGCACAGAAAAGAAAAATGTAATATTAGCAAAATCGGTTTAACTGGCGTATTCCACTTCATAAATTTAGACCTCCTCTGAAATATATCCTTTACTTTGTGCTTAAATGATATGGTCTATTAGAACCTTAGTACTCCGTGGTGCTTTCAATACTCACAACAACCGTGTCCTTACCTACAAAATTGATTTCAGTTTAATAATGTGTCGTTTATATATGCTCGAATGATGTTTCTTACTTCTATAGCAGAGATAAGGAAACAAAAGACTTATTGTGAACGTTACTTCACACAAATGGCAAAAGAAAAAAATTCATATGAAATGACAAAAAATAATTATAATAAAAAATAGTTACAGCGAAATTAACAGAACAGATACAATAAAATTAAGGATAGTTAACATAAACTGGACAAAAACATCTTTCGTTCGGTCTCCAGAACTTTCCTACACATTGTAATGTCTGCAAATGTCTACTAATAATTACTGCAATATTTACATTCACTTTGATCACATCAAAAAGGCAAACCGAAAACACAAAATATTAAGAGCAACAGACAATTGGTACGAAAGACATCGGAGAATATTGAAGTTTTCAATCTTGACTAAACCATGCAGAATTAAAGAAGTCGCTTTGAGAGAGAGGCAGTTTTCGCGTGTAATTCATCACCCGGATTCGTCATTTGCATTGAATTACCATTGAACAAGTCGGAAGTACATATAAAATATACTTGCACAATTATCGGAAAGCGTCTTCAAATATGAGATGTATTTGTAAGGGGCAATGCGACCTTAAGCGAGCATTGTCGCCTATTTCATGCCGAATATATACAAGAAAATCTTCTTTGGATACACTATACGTTTATTGTTTTTTACACTGCAATCTAAAAATATGAGTAAATTCATCTTTAATGGCTTAAAATATTTAGATAAAAAATGTGACAACAATTCCTCAAATGAACCTCAATGTTTCCATCAGATGGATATCAATAATCTGTCAACTGCTGCGAAAATGAATTCTACACTAACGAAATAGACCAAAACTCCGGATCCGATTGCATGAAATCACATTTCTAAAGGATTTAATTAATTTCAATATTTATTTTTCATCAGAATTATCTTCTGAGTGAAATAGGAATACGATGTGAGAGTTGACGTCACACAATTAAAATAATGATACACAGAAGGCTGTCACCTTGGCCTTAAACTCGTGGCTTGAAGTATTAACTTTACCTCTATACATGAAATAAAAGGGACAACAGGAAACACCTACAATGGCTGAAAATTATAATTACATCCCACAATTTGCTAGGGAACTACACATGAAAAACACAAATTAGACAAAAGACAAACGTAAACAACGATAGGAACTCAGCCGGACTTGGTACCAGCACTAGCAAAAAGCAGCGGTAGGGTTAAACCTGTTTATGGGTACCCAAACCTCCCCTTTATCTGTCCCGTTTCCCTATAGGTAAGTAAACATACGAATAAAACCCAATACAGGTCGACTACTAACTCCATGACCACAATCTTGAAAGGAGAGAATATGACAATACGTAATTTTGAAAGATGGGTAAAGGGGTGCTCACCGCTAAACTGCCGGCTAGCTAAAGGAGCCTAGTCTGCTGGTAAAACACTGCCGCACTACGGAAGAAAAATCAAACTTAAAACTTCCCGTAGGATTTGGTCAAGAATCATCATTTATTTCAGTAGACATCGACAGTATCAGTGAGAGGCCAGTATGTATTTAACATTTTCAGGTCACTAGATCACAAAGCTAATTTAACGTATGCAAGAAGAGTATCTTGTCAATATCCCCTATTACGTAAAGTTTCTGGCATTTTTTGACCACATTACCGTAAAATGCCCATACCCCTTTTATACATGCTAAAATAACCTAATTGCAGTGTAGTGTTTATTAAGTATGTACAAGTAATGATATGAAGTAATGCACATGAGATAAATTGTTGTTCTACAGCTGAAATTTACCGCGAGGGCTCATTCCTCATAGTGTTTTCAAAACGACCCGACCCCTTGCACCGGTTTGAGCTTTATTCGTTGCTAATTGTATAACAACGCTTCATTCATACTCCTCTTTATCCATGAATGCGGGGTTGTCAAAAAATATAAAATAAACTGGCAAAGTGTACCATCGCTCTAGCTTTCATGATAACACCGAATAAAACCAAATATAAAACAAAATTGTAGAAATATTACCTATATACTTATTATCAAATGCCTAATTTTTTGGACATTGTAAACTATTATAAAATCCACTTTAGAGAATGGAAAAAGAACGCAAAACATTTGAACTCACCAGACAATGGCATATCAATGAATAAAGAGAAACAAGACAAAATTCCCTCAGTACAAAATGTATATATGAAGGTTTCGGTTTCGGTTTTGTTTCTGTGATCAATAGTAAACATGTCTTTTATAAATTTATAGTTTTCCAAATCTTTAAAATAATGAATGCAGTACGATTAATAAGGAATGCAATGTGCGAAGTCATGCCTCTGAATACTGCTTTTTCAGTAGGCTTTTAAATTTGCATTCCTTAAATTCTGCAGTCTGAAAGAAATAATTTGAATTTGAACAGGAGTAAGCCACAAAATACAGAAATAACATTTCATTAGAATTTAAAAGAAATAACATAAGTGGTATACTACGGTGAAATGTCAAAATGTACACCTTTTAAGCAAAACAACAAAGTGCATATAAGAATATAAAGCGTTATGGTGGCGAATGATTTTCTTCCATATTTTTTATGTCTTAACTTCCACCAATCCGTTATAAAAATAAAGTAAATCAAACAATCCTCTTTTTGTAAAGCTATAGACAATTAAATTAAAGTTAATTATCTTTATAATTATAAACTCTTTTGTTCAAAATAAATGGTGTTTAATCATTTCAAATACTCATACTTAATCAAAAAAACATATGAAACAAAAAATCCAACAACTATTTTCAGCGTGTTGCTCTACTAATACTGCACCCGAAATTCAAATAAAAAAATCGGCAATAATAGCTGTAAAAATAGGCACTACGCAACGGTTGGGGTTTGATTTATTTTTGCACAAAACAATAAAATATTGAAATATTTATTATAATATCAAATTTATGCATGTTTCCTGTATTGTTATTGGGTATTGCAGTCGTTACAGGTAATATTTTATGTTTTAATGCTGAATTTTACTTTAAGGACTCCTGACAAATTCACACTGTATTGTTATGAATATATCCTGTGATTGTAGTTTTCAGTAATTATAGCTGTTTCCTGTTGACTTAAATTCAAAAATGTCATTTATGAGAAAATTTTAGGTGAATTTAATTGTGATTGAATATGTATTTTTATTCAATTAACTTAATCATACTATAGTGTTGTATACGTTATGAACTGTTTTCGAAACTCCTGAAAACAGAGGGAGAAAATGTTAATTTGAAATTCGACTTCAAAAATTCTTTTAGTTAATTTATACTATTTTATGTTACCGCCAAAGAATCACTTTACATGAAAAAAAAAATTCTTATAATTGTCAACTGTAGTTATTTTCGGTGAAGCAAAATCACCTAATTTTGAAGATTATGGTCATCCAAAAGTTTAGATTTTATCTGCACTGAAGATACATAAGTGTTGTCGTAAGGCGCATATGCCGAAAATGAATACTTCGGTATTAGTTTATTTGTTAATGACGAGCAATGTTCGGTGACAATGACTGGTAATATCGCCAAACTTTGTTCTGAAGGCTCCGATTTTAGCATTTTAATGGGTTTTTTTTCGTATAAAGAAGGTTTTAAAATACATATTTCAAACTTTATTTCGTTATAATAAATTGTTAAAGTCGTCCAAACAAATATCAATTTTCTACAACTTTCATGAACATTTGAGAAAATAAAATCTCTGATGTACGATGAGCGCAAAATAATTATAAGACCCTCGGCAGTGTGCATACTATCAATAAATATAGTGATTGACAGAGAATATTTAAGGTACGGTGAAGTTACTCGGATCCAATGCGCGAAATCATCAAACATGCGATTCACCCTTTGTAATAGGAATAACAAAAATACCGAAGTTACTGATGAGATATGTAATATAAGCAAAATTTGTTTAACGTGCGTATTCCACTCCATAAATTGAGACCTTTTATGTAATATACCCTATACTCTGTGTTTAATTGATATTGATTATCAGAACCTTAGTACTCTGCAGTGCTTTCAATGCTCACATACATACAAAATTAATTTCAGTTTAATTACGTACCGTTTATATAGTCTACCAAGATTTTTATCACTTCTAGAGCAGATATAAGGAAACGAAAGACACCTCACACAAATGGCTAAAGAGGAAAATTCATATGAATTGACAAACAAAAGAAAAAAAAGTAGTTATAGCGAACTTGACAGAACAGAAATAATCAAAATTATGTATACTTAAAATAAACTGGACAAAAAGATCTTTCGGTCGGACTCAAGAACTTTCCTACACATTGTAATGTCTTATAATTACGGCAATACATGCATTCACTTTCAACGCATAAAAAAGCAAACCGAAAACACAAAATATTAAGAGCAAGAGACAATTAACACGAAGTCATCGGAGAATATTCAATTTTTCTATCTTGATTAAAACATGCAGAATCAAAAAATTCGCTTTGTGAGGAAGATTGGTAAATCAAAATTTTTGTGTGTAATTCGTCACTTGCATTGAAAAGTCGGAAGTATGTTTAAAAATATACTTTATTGTTAATACGTTATTGTTATTACTTTGTTGTTAATACGTTGTTATTACTCCCCTTTTGGTCGTTGTCTCTTTGACACATTCCCCGTTTCCCTTCTTTTTCCTAGTGGGTATACGACCTTCAGCGAGCATTGTCGCCTGTTTCGTGCCGAATACAAGCAAATCTCATCTTTAAATACACTACATGTTTGTTGTTTTTATACTGCAATCTTAAAATATGAGTAAATATTTTAAGTGTCTTAAAAATAATAAGATATAAAATGTAAATTCCCCAAATTGAGACTTAATTTTTTTGTCAGTAAGATATCAATAATCTGTCAACTGCTGCGAACGTAAAATCTACACCAATGAAATAGACCACAACACCGATTGCATGAAATGGTATGAACCCTTTTAATTATATCTATAAATGACTGAATTATTTTCAGTGTTTATTTTTCAACAGAATTATCTTTTGACAGAAATAAGAATACGAAGTGAGTGTTGACGTCACACAATTAAAATCATGGTACACAGAAGGCTGTCATCTTGGTCCTAAAAGCGTCGCTTGACGTATAAACTTCACCTTAATAGACCTTGTAATAAAAAACATTTCGGGAAGTTTTGAATTTGATCTTTAATTCCGTAGTGCGACAGTGATTTACCAGCAAACTAGGCTCCTTGAGCTAGCCGGCAGTTAAGCGGCGAGCACTCATTGACCCATGTCTCTGAATTACGTTCTGACTTATTCTTTCCTTTTCAAGATTGTGGCCTTGGAGTTAGTTGTCTACCTGTATTGGGTTTTTATTTCTATGTTTTTATACTACAGAGAAACGGGATAGAAAAAGGGGAGGTTTGGGTACCCATAAACCGGTTAACCCCTTCCGCTAGCTGTTGCTAGTGCCGGTACCAAGTTCGGCTATCCCGAGTTCCTATCGTTGTCTAAGTTTGTCTTTTGTCATTTAATTGTTTTTCTTGTCCGCTTCCTGGTGGATTGTGGCATGTGATTGTAATGTTCGGCCATTGTAAGTGTCTCCTGGTATCTTTCCTTCATTTATGTACCCCCTTTTATACATTCTAAAAGTAACCTAATTAAAGTGTTATGTTTATTAAGTATGAAATAAAGGATATGAAATAATGCACATGAGATAAATTCTCTACAAAAACATGGTAAAAGAGAGCAATGTAAAAACCCTTTTAGTGTTTTTCTTCATCTTCAAATGACCGTGAGAGCTTTAATAATGAGCCTTGCCAATTCCTCAAATTGAGTTTAAGATGGCCTTTAGCACCGGTTTGGGCTTAATTCGTTGCTAATTGTCTAGCAACGCTTCATCCATACTCTTCATTATCCATTAATGCGGGGTTGTCAACAAACATAAAAATTAAGTGGCAAAGTGTTCTTACCATCGGTCTATGTATATGAATTTTTTGTCTTGTCTATATGATTACACCTAAGAAAAGCAAATTTAAAACAATCTTGTAGAAATATTACCTATATCAAATGCCTGATTTTCTTTTACATTGTATACTGTCATCAAATCCACTTTAGAGAATTAAAAAAAAAGTAAAAACCTTTGAACTCAGCAGACAATAATTTAACAATGAATAAAGAGAAACAAAACAAAATTCTTTTTGTACAAAATGTATATGAAGGTTTCGGTCTCGGTTTCGGATAGTAAACATGTCTATTTGAGTTTATAGTTTTGAGGAGTAAGAACTTCCAAATATTAATATAAAGAATGCAGAACTATTAATGAGTAAGGTAATGCCCGAGGTCATACCTCTGAATCCTGCTTTTTCATGAATCTTGCACTATTCCTTAGATTCTAGAAGTCTTAAAGAAACAATGTAAATTTGAAAAAGGGTAAGCCACAAAATACAGAAATAATATTTAATTAGAATTTTAAAGTAAAAACATAAGTGGTATACTACCATTAAAATTTAAAATGTACACCTTTTTAGCAAAACGACAAAGTGCATATAAGAATATGAAGCGTTATGGTGGCGAATGATTTTCATCCATATTTTTTATGTCTTGACTTCCACCAATATATTATAAAAATATATGAAACACTCCTCTTTTGTAAAGCTATAGACAAAAGAATTAAAAATGGTAATTATTCTATTATTGTAAACTCTTTTGTTCAGAATAAATGGCGTTTAATAATTTTAAATACTTATACGTAATCCAAACAAAAATATAGAATAAAAAATCCAACAGCCTTTTCCAGCTTGTTGCTCTACTAATACTGCACCTAAAATTTAAATAAAAAATCCGGCAATAATAACTGTAAAAATAGACACTACGCAACGGTTGAGGTTTGATTTATTTTTTGCACAAAACAATGAAATATTGAAATATTTATTATAATTTCAAATTTATGCATGTTTCCTGCATTGTTATTGGGTATTGCAGTCGTTACAGGTAATATTTTATGTTTTTAATGCTGAATTTTACTTTAAGGACTCCTGACAAATTAACACAATATTGTTATGAATACATCCGTGGCATGTGGTTATGTTTTTCGTCCATTGTATGTGTTTCCTGTTATCTTTTTTTATTCTGTCCTATTATGTTTACTAAACTATAGGGAAACGGGGAAGCTAAAGGGGAGGTTTGGGTACCCATAAATTGGTTTAACCCTACCGCTGGCCTTTGCTAGTGCCGGTACCAAGACCGGCTGTCCCGAATTCCTATCGTTGTTTACGTTTGTCTTTTGTCTTAGTTGTGTTTTTTCTGTGTAGTTCACTAGCATATTATGGCATGTAATTATAATTTTCAGCCATTGTAGGTGTTTCCTGTTGTCCCTTTTATTTCATCCTGTAATTGTAGTTTTCAGTAATTATATCTGTTTCCTGTTTACATAAATTCAAGAATGTCATTTGTGATAAAATTTTAGGTGAATTTAATTGTGATTGAATATGTATTTTTATTCAAAAAACTTAATCATATTATAGTATTGTATAAGTTATGAACTGTTTATAAAGTTTTGAAAACACAAGGAGAAAATGTTAATTTGAAATTCGACTTGATAAATTCTTTTTTTTTTCAATTTCATGTTACCATGACAGAATGACTCTAAACTACATAAAAAAAAATCTTACTTATAATTGTCAAATGTAGTTACTTTCGGTGAAACCAAATCACCTAATATTGAAAATGACGAGAAATGTTCAGTGACACAGACTGGTAAAATTGTCAAACTTGGCTCTGAAGGCTCCGATTATTTAGCGTTTTTAATGATTTTTTTATCGTATAGAGAAGGGTTTAAAATGCATGTATCAAAATATTTCGAATTTGATAAAACGAAATCTAGGACTTTTCAATTAAAGACGAATTTAATTCGTTATAATAAATTAATAAAATCGTCAAAACAATATCAATTTTTACAACTATCGTGAACGTTTGAGGAAATAAAATCACTGATGCTTGATGTGCGCCAAATAGGCGAAAGTACTAGTCTTTACATGGCAAATGTATTGTGCTAATGTTTGCAAAATTACAACGATATATTTAGTACATTTGCCAAGGAATGAAAACTTTTGAATGCCACTCAATACATAGGGTATTATTAACACGATAGGAATTAGTCTTATTTTGGTTTATTCATTTTCAATTGCTTTGATTTGATCTGTACTGAAGAGACATAAGTTGTCGAAATGGCCATAAGCAGAAACTAAATTAACAGTGACTTCGATATATTGTTTTTCAATATATATTCAAATATTACCAATATATATACATACGCAAGAGCAAAAATGAAAATAAACCGCACTGGTTTCCGAATATAAGAAAAATACACAATAAGAAATGCACAAAAAATTGTTCAATGATAATCAAAAATATAAATATAGAATAGTGGAAGTTTTATTTTTGATACGAAAAATATTGTCGACGATAATGGACGAGCCCACTTGTGGGCGAGTCTATTATTGGAGACAATATTTGAAGTATAAGATACAAAAAACTTCTATTATTTTTTTTTACCGGTAATTTACTAAATCATTTGATAGAACAAATATTTAAAAATGAAAATCAATTTTTAAGAAATCGGGAAATTGACTATTGATTAGTAAAAGAATTTGTACGATCCTACCGGTTTTTGTAGATGTATATTTCTTTGCTTACATCAATGGGCCGATTGACAAAGTAGGCGTGGCCTAAGATACCTTTTGCCAATAGTATTCGTATTGGAAAAGAGTCAAATATAAAATATTGAAAATATTTGCCTCATGCGATCAAAGAAAACTCATACAAATCACAGATAAAAGAATAAGTTTTCTCTTTTAGTTACTGCATACCCGATAATGCACTTGCTTACTTAGTTCTATTCTTATTATCGTATACAAAAGTTTTAATGTAGTAGTACATGTTATATTTGAAATAGAGCACCTTTTAATTATTCATTTTGCTTTTAAGGTCGAGCTGTATTGACTGAAGTGTGGACAGAATATCAAGTGTCATAGTATTATATAAAGATGATACATAAATCATTTTTTATTTGTAAGTTCTACATAAAATATGAAAAGATATTATACATGTGTTTACTGGGCGAGACAGGATAGTACGCAATGTTATTACATATGGGTATGGTTCCCCGGAATACCATTTTCCTATGCTTAGGAGAAATAATTTATTTATAGAAAGAGAACAATAAATTTGCCATTCTTGGAGTAGTCAGTTTTTTTTTCTCTAATATATCAGTATTCATCACAATTGTAGCACAATGCCCAAGAGTGGCGATAACCAATCGAGGTTGTGCAATTGTTTACATATCTGATGATTACTGATCTATACAATTGCATGAATGTTGCTAGGAACACCAATAATATTCCTGTCCTAAAGCCAGAAAATAGTTATATAAAAAGGATCAAAAGTAAGTCAAGTTCATTATTACAATGATAAACAAGCCAAATAAATTCCTGAGGGACATTTCTAAATTTTCTCAAGGCACAGGATACGTACAAACAGCAATTAGGCATGTTTTTCGAAGCGTCAGGACAAGGGACCAGGATTTTTTTCCGCCAAAAAGTGCATTCGACCTGAACAATTTTTAAAAAGTTCACTGAATGGAAAAACAAAATCAATAAGCATATGCATATTTTTTTCTATTTGAATTCAATGATACATTATTGGTATGGCTTACCGAACTATAAAACATGAACCTTGTTTTAAAAAATAACCTTGTTTTACTCACTTTGTATTATTTATTTACTTTTCACATAAAAAAACCTAAATCGGATACATAGTACAAATACAATTTCAATGTTGTTTCTTCGGTACTCTAGTATATGGATTTAGACACTATCGGCATTAGTAAACTATATAAAAATGATTATTCTTTAATTTTGAATTAAATCTCAATTGTTTACCCAATTCATATATTTTTTATACTTTTCATAACACAGAAGACAAATATACTAGAGCTGCAATTTGCCTTAAATAGCCGATGTCACCCCATGCAACCAACTCGATTATCCATCTCATTCGCAGCCTCGAAATTTACATAGAAATCAATTTTCGTTGAACTCGAAAAAAAGTTGAAAATTTGTCGTATTTTGCAGCAATTTTTGAA
Organism: Modiolus philippinarum; assembly: GCA_002080025.1. Lineage (NCBI taxonomy): Eukaryota > Metazoa > Mollusca > Bivalvia > Mytilida > Modiolidae > Modiolus > Modiolus philippinarum. Next base: position 139,487 of record MJUU01028730.1, read on the forward strand.
ATGGCGGCCATATTGCAAATTTTAAACACACAGAATACAACTTCAGATGGTGGTCGTACTTTGTTGCAAAGTTTGAAATCATTTCATGCGGCTGTTTCAAAATAATCTCTCGGACAAAAATTATCTAAAGAAAAGAATTTAAAACTAGATTTGCAATTGCAAGCAATAGCCGATGTCACTCCAAATTTGTTCTCTATCAGCTTTTATATTTATTTCGGTTCATGAATTTCCAAATGTTATGATTTGTTGTGCACTGATGAGACATAAGTTGTCGAAATGCGTATATGCAGAACCTAAATTCATAGTAATCTCGGTATTTTGTCATTTGTTATCACCGGGCTGATGCCACTGCTGGTAGACTGTTAGTCCCCGCGGGTATTTATCAACCCAGTAGTCAGTACTTCGGTGCTGGCCAGAAAACCGATTTAATTTGAAAATTTGCAATATCTAAATTTTAGAAAGTTTTGTTAAAAGCTAAGGAGTATCTCCCTCTTGCAAAGTTCGTCTTTAGCTGATTTTGGCTTTTCTATTTATATTCTATTGGAAATTTGTTCTCTATCAGCTTTTATATATATTTCGGTTCATGAATTTCCAAACGTTTTGATTTGATGTGCACTTATGAGACATAAGTTGTCGAAATGCGCATACGCAGAACCTAAATCAACAGTAATATCGGTATTTTGTTACTTGTTACCACTGGGCCGATGCCACTGCTGGCGGACTGTTAGTCCCCCAGGGTATTCACCAACCCAGTAGTCAGTACTCCGGTGCTGGCCCGCAAACAGATTTAACTTGAACACTTGCAATATCTAAATTAAAGAAAATTTTGTTAACACCTTAGGAGTATTTCCCTCTAGCATAGCTCTGTCCTTAGCTGGTTTTGGCTTATCTATTTAGATTAGAGGATTTCTGTTGACACTAAATAATTCAAAACATATTACATTACACAATTATTTACTTGGCTTACTGTGGTTTTTCATTTGTGTTTACTTATACACTGAAATCGTTGATCTGAAATTTGACCCTCCTGACTTTTGTTTTCTTACGGGAGTTACGTCCCCTTTTTATGACGTCATAAGATTCGAGCGGGATTTTTGAATGTTAAGTATAACGTTATTTTCAGTATTATCTGGCACATATAATAGGTGTCAAGAGTTAAAGACGCAGTTTTATAAGTCGACGTTATTGGAAAATGTACTTATCTAAAAAGAAAAAAACAAGAAGACAAGTGCAATTTGAATGTCAAGCGGACACAGAAACCGCGGGAAAAAGATCGTGTAAGTCTTCTCACCCAGGCGGATGGGTGAGACGGCAAAATCTCACCCAGACATTGGCTACATAGAAAGCACTACAAGTAGGGTAAGAAAATGTAGTATCCCATATAATGTCAATTCCGTTCGTATTTTCACAAAACAATTTTATCATTATTTGCCTCTGCTGGTGGACTGTTAGTCCCCGAGGGTATTCACGAGCCCAGTAGTCAGTACTTCGGTGCTGGCCCGAAAGCCGATTATATTTCGAACCTTGCAATATCTAAACTTTTGTAAATTTTCTTGAACACTAAGGAGTATCTCCCTCGTGCAAAGCTCTGTCCTTAGCTGAGTTTGGCTTTACATTTCGATCATATTTGGGTATTTGATCTCTATCAGCTTTTAACATCTTTGATTTTTACGGTCTTCCAAACGTTTAGATTTTATCTGCACTGAAGAGACATAAGTTGTCGAAATGCGCATATGCAGAAAATAAATTCACAGTAACTTCGGTATTTAGTTATTTGTTACCACTGGGTCGATGCCTCTGCTGGTGGACTGTTAGTCCCCGAGGGTATTCACCAGCCCAGTAGTCAGTACTTC
>MJUU01028730.1:141642-163597 GCA_002080025.1 Modiolus philippinarum
AGGGTATTCACCAGCCCAGTAGTCAGTACTTCGGTGCTGACCCGAAAGCCGATTATATTTCGAACCTTGCAATATCTAAACTTTTGTAAATTTTCTTGAACACTAAGGAGTATCTCCCTCGTGCAAAGCTCTGTCCTTAGCTGAGTTTGGCTTTACATTTAGATCATATTTGGGTATTTGATCTCTATCAGTTTTTAACATATTTTTACGGTCTTCCAAACGTTTAGATTTTATCTGCACTGAAGAGACATAAGTTGTCGAAATGCGCATATGCAGAAAATAAATTCACAGTAACTTCGGTATTTAGTTATTTGTATATGGCTACAAACCAAAACATAAGAAATTTCTCATTTTAGGTAACCATTCAATAACACTCATGTTACACCAAATTTTTTTGCAACACAAAAGAATAGGACTTTGCTTTTTCTTTATATGCAGTGACATGCATGCAACTTTTTTTTTATCGAAGTTATATACCAGTTCTATGCCTTTTATAGACGAGAGTGATTTAAAGGATCTATAACAAATGGACCAAGGGGTACTTTAATAAGTGTGTGTGCACTTTTGTGATTTAAAATCTACCGGGTCAATGCCTTTGCTGCTTTTAGTCCCCTTGGATAAAATCGGATACTGGCCACTGGATTGGTGTATACCCTCGGAGACCAACAATCCACCAGTAGAGACATCGACTCAGTGGTAATAAATAAATAATTCTGAAGTTACTGCGAATTTATTTTCTGCATATGGCCATTTCGACAACTTATGTCTCTTCAGTGGTGATCAATTCAAAATATTTGGAAATCCATAAACCAAAATATGTGTAAAAGTTGAAAGAGTACAAATTGACTTTAGGGTTTAAAAAGAAAAGTTGAATGATCTAAGGACAGAGCTATGCAAGAGGGAGATACTCTTTAGCTTTAAACAATTTTTTAGAATATTTTTGATATTCCAAATATTCAAAATGAAATCGGTTTTCGGGCCATGTTTAAATTTAACAGACATTTTCCTAGTGCAAAATCTTTCCTCGGCTGATTTGTCTTCGGTTTAAACTTTATTGATTATTTTCATTTTCAGGAGTCTTTCGATAAATGCTTTTCAATATGTTTTGATATGCTATAAATTGAAGATACGTAAGTTGTCGGGCCATCTGCAGAAAATTACAGTACTAAGATCGGGTGTCCATTTCAATCATTTATTTCTCTTCGAAGATTTTGATCAGAACATTAAATAAATAGGAAAAAAACAGACATATAGACAGATGTCTTCAACTGAATATTCTTCAATCGTAACAACGGAGTTTTTCCAAGATGGAAACACTTTTGGGGTTGTGATTTCATTGGTGTATTTGTATTTAGTTAAATATAAAGGTAAAGAAGACAGCATGCATGTACCACTATGTTGTTGAAATCATTCGACAATTACAATTCAAATCTTCCTACTTCCAGAAATGCAATATTAGATTTCACAACTGGTGATCAAAGATGTTCGCCATTCGGAAACACCGGGTGTTTTTCGATTCTTGTTTTAGTTCTGGTTTACATTTAGGTGTGTTGTTACTAAAAACAAACGGGAGAAATATAGAATCCACAACCGCATCGATTGAGAAACGGCATTTCTACACTATAGAGATAGTTAAATTTTCAATTTTTTAAACGCGAGGCTGAACATTTAACTATCTCTAGTGTAGAAATGTCGTTTCTCGCAAGACACGGTTGTTGATTTTATTTCTGTAATGATTTCATGGAAATTTTTGTCAAAAATATCACCCCTCCCTTTTCTGATGATCCGAAATAAATTTGTTCTATAGTTCATAGTTACCACACCCCAAATACAAGAGATGGCATTTAATTTTTTTTTTAAATCCATGAAACTCTAAAAGCATTAAATGATTTCATTTTTTGTCATATATTGTTTTAGCATTTGCCATGAGTGTCAAAAATTGACTTCAACAATTTTGAATATTCCGTTGTTGTCAGAAAATTACTCAGGGTATAATAACTTTGAAAAGCAAATAAACAGTGATTTTCTAAATGAAGAGAAGATCAGATGCTTGCAATGTCAAGTCAATTAAGACTCTAAATTTATAAATGATTGGAGCATTTTACTTCTTGAAACACGCGTACAGAAAAAAAACAAAAATTACGGATTATTATGCAATTTGGATATTTTTGTATTATGAGTGGAGCTTTCTTGACATGTACATTGTCATTTTTTACCAATTAAGAAATGGTAAATTCCCATAAGGACTATCATCTAAGTTATGAAAGACGTCTTAATCAATCAAAAAGAAAAATATGTAAGTACAAATGTTTTCGTGATATTTGTGATTTGTCGTTATATTTAATGGTGTATATTTTTTTTTTTGCTTTTAGTTTTGATTTTTGTGATCTCTGCAAAGTGGAGTTACGCATATATAGACTACTGTCCACCACTAAGTAAATGTGTTCAAAAACAGCTGATGAAGTCCGTTTTGGAAAATGACGATCTCAGCAACTTTAGGACGTTGAATCTAACCGTAACAAAACTTACAGTCAGCATGGTTTGCAGGTACATGTATTCAGTTAAATATACATTTTCCAATAAGTAAGGCTAATAACAAATTCATATGCAACATTTATGTAACAGATCGTGTGATTGGTCAAAACTGACCGTCAATTACACTATCTACATGCCTTGGCATAGTACGTTTCCTGTCAGGTCTGGTACTTGTCTACTTTCAACCACTTTAAATACAAATAGACCCAAAAAGGTTTGATTGCATTTGAATCGCAATAACAGAATCTTATTTGAATGTCCCGGGGCGTCAATCTTGATTTGATGCATGAATGACGGTCAAATCTACGATTGACACTTCAATGAACTATTGTTGCTTAATTACCGAAGATAATTGTCAGCAGCCTAACTTCCAAGGGCAAAATGACAAAGTAATTGCAGACCCATCTGAAAAATGTCTTTGCTTGTTACAGGCATTAAAAAACCATGGTTAGTTAAATCAGTTTTCTAATTGCCAATGTTTTAATAAAATAGAATCAAATTAGTTTATCGTGCTATAAAACCAGTTTAACCACCCATTTCTTTCGAAATTCCTGTTCCATGTCAGGGTCAATACGGTCTACAATTTTACGGTGATATTCCACCTGCTTTGTATTTTTTCCTCTTGATCTTTGGCTCTTGACAATTCTGTTCGTTAATTTTGGTAATACTCCAATTTGTAGAATTTCAAGTGGCAAAGTTTCAAAGAAATCTTTGGATATACGACATGGCATTTACTTATTTCATTAAGTGAAAAAATTAATAATGACAACAGAATACCACCATATGCAGGGTTCCCACGCTACCGGGAAAACGAGGAAAAGTCGGAATATGATTTTGGTAGTTCCCGGTCGGGAGAAAACCTTGAAAAGCTTTGAAATTTGGAAAAACCGGGAAAAAGTCTTGAATTTCGTATCTGTCGCGACTGTAAACAAACGATGTCTGTTTCCCTCGTATAATGTATTTGCTGTTAAACTGGAAAACAGTAAAAAAAAAACATTATCGAGATCTTATTTGCGCTTTAGGTAAAGGTATTTTATCTTTCGGTGAGCATATAACAAAAGAACGTCGAGAAAATTGTGCTTTGATTTAAGTCCACTAATTCAGTCTCCCATAGACCCCAATGTAAAATTACACATGTTTCAAACTTTGTAAAAACAAGATGGTGTAACCGAAAACATCTCGAAGCGACGATCGGAGAGAAGGAACTATAACTTTGATACCAGGCAAGTCCGATTCAATATTTTTATGCAGAGGTGTTTTCAACTATGGATTTTCCATATTATCTACGGATTTTCAAGTAAAAATATGCACTGCGGATTCAAATTGTAAATATACCATTTATTCATAAAACAGGAAATAAAACATACTTATTTCCGAAATTGGACAACCATTGTTAAAGAAAGCTTCCGATAGATAAACGATGTTCTTTAGAGCACAGAGCTGATCAAGGTCTCAGTCAAAACAATACTGCATTGCGCGTCCCTAGGTAGTTGATAGGGAAACGTGCATCTATGCGGGGCAGTCAGGTCATAATACGGAAAGTCTGAAGACAAGCGATTCAAAACAAACTACGTGGAAACGTACCGCCCTATGAAGTATAGAGAACCCCATGTTTCTCATGCAAAAGTATACCCACTGGGGTCGTATAGAAGACCCCTGCCCATTACTCCCATGTTCCAGTGGCAATCAATACTCGCTTCTCTGGTTGTCCATTCTTTCTTTTAATCTTTCATCCTTTACTTATATTATATATTGTATTTGAATTGACTAATTTGACCCTTTCTATATTTCCCGTTGAAAAGCACAAGTCGCTTTAGGTCGCATGGTAAACTTAATTTCATGCCCCTACCCAAATCCTCCCATTTTCCAGTAGCAGTGAGATATGCAGTTCATAATTGGACAGCGTGACCGCGAAGCATTTTAAACGACTGTGTGGAGAAACACCACGCCCCATGCAGTTCAGAGACCCCTACTGTATTTCCCGAATAAGAGCATACTCACTAAGGGTCGCATGGATGGCTAAATTTCCTGCCCCTACCCATTTCTCTTATTTTCCAGTGGAACACGCGTTGCTTAAGTTCATTCTTGAAGGGAAATATGTAGAATCAAAAATCGCCGATATTGTACGTTTCCAACTTCAAACAGATGGGGTACATGAAAGAATGTTCCCGAATAGAACTATACATGGTTGATAAGGGATTCGTAGGCAGGCAATATCGAAAAAAAAACACCTCTGGCTTCGAATCCAGAAAGGCATTACTAAGAAAATTTTCAAAATCAAATTTTTTTTCTGAGGATGTAACAGAATTCGTATATGGGCATTGATTTGCCATACCTTGGAGAGAATAATTAATGATTACTTACAATATGATGCTAATGTCGAAATCTTTGTAAATTTTGTTGAAAGCTGGGACTATCTCCCTCATGCAAAACTCTGTCCTTAGCTAATTTTGGCTTTACATTTAGATCATAGTGACTAATTGCTCTCTATCAGCTTTTAAATATTTTTTGAGTTTATGGTCTTCCAAACGTTCGGGTTTGTCTGCACTGAAGAGACATGGGTGTTCGAAATGCGCATATGCGGAAACTGAACGGACAGTAACTTCGGTATTTAGTTATTTGAAATGTGCCAGTATTGTTTTAAGGTAGTTCGATCCTAATAAAAATTTCAGACAGATTTTTTTTCTTTTTAGATATTTTGTAGGTCTTAACCTTTATATTCAAAAAATAAAATAAAAATGATATGTCACCGATCATCTTTTCCTGTTATCTGGCTTTGAAAATCAGGCCAAATTCAGAAATTTTTCAGCAATATTTACAAAGAATATATAGGGAACTGTGATAACATGCTTATTGTTTATCTTTCATTTAAAATAGATATCAGACAGATTTTTTTTATTTTTTGATATTTCAGAGATATACACTTAAGCTATCTGTTGCGCTGAAAAAATCTATATGTCACCGTTCGATTAAGAGAGATATTTTATATAGTTTACGAAATAGACAATATTTACGGAAAAGGGGAGCTAATTCGCGGGAAAGTGTATGCCAATCTATTATGACGTCACAGTGAATAGGCCAATACAGGAATACTCCGGTTTGAAAATCAAGTCAATCAATTCCGCATCCGACTCGTGTTTCGCAAATGCGCCAATCGAATGCGCCGTGTATTAGTGTCGATCTACCTTAATAAAAGTTCTGTTTTAGATTAAACTTTTAATTTTATCATTATCTTTCAGTAGATGTATCTAGCACATTTTTATAAATGTATAAGAAAAATAAGAAAAAATTGGTAATGGTATCCCAATAAAAGAGTGAAGTGTACATTAGTTTTAAATACAAGTGGTAAAATCAATTTTATTCAAAAAGAAAGAAAAATTGAAATATCTTACTGGAAAAAAAGATAGGAGTTAATTAAAAAAAACTAATCATCTTTTATAATGGAGCTTGGCGTTTCTCAACACAGTTCAGCTACAATAGTTAGCAGCCAGTTTATCCGTATTATTACCCGACTATCCCGCATAGACAGCTGGGGACGCGCCTAGCAGCTCTGTAGTCTGACCCCCTAAAACGGATTCACGTGCCGGGTTATTTCAAGGAACATGATTTTAATCACATATGTTTCATGTTTATCCAATACCTACAATGTCTTTATTGATACCCACAATGATGTCCAAGATCTTTCACATTTCCACAAGATCATGGATCCCATGTAATCTTAAATTTTGTTGAAAACTAAGGAGTATCTCCCTCATGCAAAGCTCTGTCCTTAGCCGATTTTGGCTTTACATTTAGATCATTTTGGTTATTTGTTCTCTATTAGTTTTTAAGCATCTTTGACTTTTTGGTCTTCCAAACGTTTAGATTTTATCTGCACTGAAGAGACATAAGTTGTCGAAATGCGCATATGCAGAATTTAAATTCACAGTAATTTCGGTATTTAGTTATTTGTCTGTATTTCTCAAAATGCAAGAAATGCAGTAAAATATTATTGCAGAATGCTCTCCCTTAAACATAATCTACATGTACCCACTGTGTAAATTGTAAATGAATTCGATTTTTTTTATTTCATAGCGAATCTTTTCATGTGGTAAAAACCCAATTTAAAAAACCAAGAAAAAGGACTTATTAGTTTCAAAATTTTTGTGGATGTATACTAGAATATCTTTGGAAGAGGACGCTAATGTGGATTCTTTGACACTACTATTCATTTTCAAGATTCAGTTCATATTTTGTTGATAGAGGAAGTAATTTCACACATTTAGGTCAGAAATTGCCAAAATTCTACCTTCAAAATATGCTACTAGACAATCCAATGCTAGCTTGCCCAGCATTATACATCATAGTATCCGTGTATTCAATTTCCACAAAAATTAGTCGCTTTCAAGACCCCCTAATTTTTTTTTATTTGAGTGTGTACCCATATAAAAGATTTGGTCATAAAATTTTAAATTTAAACTAAATTTAATTTACAACATATGCAACAACTAAATGTAAATTATGTTGAAAAGAATTCATTTCTTCATTATTTATTTCTGTATTTTTCGGAAGCCCATATAGGACCTATCAAATTTTTTTTGAATTCCTTATAACGAATTCTGGAATTTGTTATAACGAATTTAATTCGTTATAACAAATTTTTGAATTCGTTATAACAGATTTTTGAATTTGTTATAACGAATTTAATTCGTTATACAAATTCAAGAATTCGTTTTAACAAATTCAAGAATTTGTTATAACGAATTTAATTCGTTATAACAAATTGTTGAATTCGTTATAACGAATTTAATTTGTTATAACAAATTGTTCAGATTTTAGAATTTGTTATAACAAATTTAATTTGTTATAACAAATTCGAGAATTCGTTATAACAGGTTGTTAAACTATGGCATGCCAAAGTCGTATAAAATCAGGAATTCTGACATTACGTCTAGATACCGTGTTCTCGTCCGATTTTCTAGTTTCCTCGCTCAAATACCCCCTATCTCAATTATGATCGGGATGAATAGTCTCTTGAAAGCCCCTTTCCAAACTTAGAGATATATTGTAGCTTGCATTCGTTGAAAAGCCATAATTCCGGCTGCATGAAACCTAGTTACTTTCTTAAAACCCTGAATTTCGATTGGCATTGTATGTTTTTCGACCCTGCAATTTCGTCGAGATGTTTCCTTATTTTAACCATGCACGACAAGAGATGAAATATAGTGTCAATACCATAAGATTAAGTTTCTTGTGGAATTTCATTGTGCAAGCCAGTTAAATTTCTCAGTTTCATCCCACTGAGAGCTTGGGCCTAGTAAGAAGAATAAATCGATTAGTAGGAACGTATATTCCAACATCTAAATCACTGTTAAAACACATCTCTTTAACTGACATCCAACGTTCGGCTTCACATTGCAATTATAATATTCTAAATGCAGTAAAAAATTAAACGAAATTTTAACAAATTAGATTTTCTCAATGATTCAGATATTAGGTTTTATGACATCAAATCCCAAACATATTAGTGCATGGATGACTCCTGACTAAAAAACAGCTATAGGTTTTTTCAGGGCAAGAGCTTCAAATAATGCTCCTTAGCAAAGACCGAGATTTTTAGCAATATAACGATCGGTAATTAAAATCCCAAATTTCAAACGAATTTCGATCTCGAAAATTAGGGTTTTTGGCCAGAAATTTAGTATTTCGAAAGACAAATCTAGTATTTTGACGAGATACATTGTATCCGGGCCGAGATGAGGTTCATACTTCATGTAAGAGATCATAAAAAATACCAACATAAAAATCTCCTATGCATTTTACCTATCTACTGAAAAAAGAGGAGAGTTGTGAATCTCCAAAGCAATCTTATACTTAGGAAAAGGTCAATGAAAAACTGCGGAGAATCTTTCGGTTTTCTGATACTTAGAGAATAGTTGTTTGAGAACTGCAGAGAATCTTTCAAGCAGTATATACCAGAAGTAAGTTGGCAGAGAAATGTGGAAAATCTTCAAGGCAGTACATGTATAATACATACGAAAGTGTCAGTGGAGAATCTCTATAGGGTGCCTCTCTTAGTTTTCAAATACTTTCAAAAAAGTTTGCGGTGAATTGCTGAGAATCTCCAAAACAGTGTCTTATACGTGGGTAAAGGGCATCAGAAACTTACATAGTCTATTAGTAAGACAAGACCAATTACATGTCCGGACCTGCGTCACCGTCACTCATGTTCAACTTAGAAAGTGTTTTTTTTTTCAATCTAACAGAATGTCAAGTATAGGTTTCGGTATTCTGATTTCGTTTGGTTTTATGCATTTTAACATTTTTTGAAGTTATGGATTTCCTTTGTTTGGGTTCTAGTGCTGCTGATGAGGAATAAATTTCCGAAATGGCCATACAACTCATTAAAATTAATGCAGTTGGAGCTAACATATTTGTTATGGTCTCGTGTTCATTTACTCCATATCCTTTCGTCAAATATTACCAATTCAATTATTATAATTCTTCAAATGCAAGTTATAATTGAGATTATATTAATTTCAACCCTATTACTATAATAGACAAAAAAGAAGAAAAAAACCAAAACTAAATGTACAAAGTTGAACAAAGCATAAAATGAAAATAGTCCATATCACTTCAGCAAAGGTGAAAACCATACCTGAGTTTCAAATAAACACATACTTTGAATCTGAGAAAATATATGAAAGCAATGCAAAAATTCAAGAATAGCTGCCCATGGTCAATGCGTTCAAAACTCTGCAATGTCTCTTGACAAAAATTGAGTACCATGATATAATATGATAGAATAAAGTACAATTAAGTTCAATAATAGATAAATTTGACATTTTTTAAAATCAAAACTGGCCTAAAGGGGAGGTTCACATCACCACTGTGTTCAAACAACAGTAAAAACTTCCAAAGTGTAGTCAGGGATGTTAATCTTTCAGATTACACAAACAAGGCACTGTAATGTTAAAATATGCTGAAAAATGAACGTCTTGGGTTCAACAATGCATAAATTTGACATTTTTTATTCAAATCTGCCCAAAAAGGGAGGTGCACATCTTCAATGTGTCAAGAACGACGGTGTAAAGTTTCAAAAGCACCAGGTAAAAGGAGTCAGAGTTTCAGATTACACAAACTCAGTACTGTAATGTTAAAATTTAATGAATTTAATGAAAAAATGACTAAGTTTAACAATGGATAAATTCGACGATTTTTCAAAAGCATCAGGTATAAGGTGTCAGAGTTTCAGATTACACAAACTCAGTACCGTAATGTTAAAATTTGATGAAAAAATGACTAAGTTCAACAATGGATAAATTCAACAATTTTTTCCCAAATCTCACAAAAAGGGGTGGTGCACATCTTCAATGTGTTTAAAACAACTGTGCAAAGTTTCAAAAGCATTAGGTATAAGGTGTCAGAGTTTCAGATTACACGAACTCAGTACCGTTATGTTAAAATTTGATGAAAAAATGATTAAGTTCAACAATGCATAAATTCGACAATTTTTATCCAAATCTCACCAAAAGGGGAGTTGCATATATTCAATGTGTTCAGAACAACTGTGCAAAGTTCCAAAAGCCTCAGGTATAAGGTGTTTGAGTTTCAGATTACACAAACTCAGTACCGTAATGTTAAAATTTGATGAAAAAATGACCAAGTTCAACAATGGATAAATTCGACAATTTTTATCCAAATCTCACCAAAAGGGGAGGTGCACATCTTCAATGTGTTCAAAACAACTGTGCAAAGTTTCAAAAGTATCGGGTTAAAGGTGTCTGAGTTTCAGATTACACAAACTTGGTACCCCCAAAGCGTGACGGACGGACGGACGGAGTCCAGCGGCTCCTAGACCTGCGGTCACCGTTGGTGACGCAGGTAAAAAGTCCCAGAGAATTGCTGAGAATATCCCAAGCAGTCTTATGCTTAGGAAAAAGTCCGGCGAAGAATTGCGGAGAATCTATAAGTTATTTAATACTTAAAAAAAGGCGGAGAATATCACAGGTAGTCCAATACTTATGAAAAGGGTCAGTAAGATCCTTTAAGTCTGTATAATACAAAGGAAAAAGTCAGTGGAGAATTGCGGAGAGCAACCGCCAAAATTAATACCTTTAACGTATTTAAGCATTGTGTCATATCTACCAAGCAGTCTTATATCTAGCTAAAAATTCAGTGGGGAATTGTGGAGAATCTAAGAAGGAATCTAATACTTCGGAAAAAATCAATTGGATAATTGAGTAAAATCCACCAAGCAGTCTCATAATCAGGAAAAAGTCAGCAGAGAATTACGGAGAATATCCCAAACAGTCTAATACTTATGATAAAGAATGCCTAGATATAAGAAAAAAGGCAGGGTAATTTAACAGAATGGATTTGATTAAATTCAGGGAAAGGGCTATGGTTATATTCAAGGAAAATATTAGAATTTAAATGGTGTAAAGGTTTATATTAAGGAAAATGGAAAGGGTAGTAGTCAGAATAGGGGTTAGGGTTATAGTGAGGGAAGGGGTTATAATAAGGAAAAGGGTGAGGTTATGTTCAGGGAAGGAGTTTGGGATAATTATTAACGGAAAGTTAATGGTTATAGCCAGGGAAATAGTTAGGGTTATCATGGTTATAGTCAAGAGTAAGGGTTAGGGTAATATTTAGGGAAATGGTTAGGGTTATATTTAGAGAAATGGTTAGGGTGATCGTCAGGAAAAGGGTTAGGGTTATAGTCAGGGAAAGGGTGAGGGTTATATTTAGGGAAATGGTTGGAGTTATAGTCAGGGATAGGGTTAGAGTTATAGTCACGAAAAGGTAAGGGTTATATATAGGGAAATGGTTAGGGTAAATAAGTCAGGAAAAAGGTTAGAGTTATATTTAGGGAAAAGGGTTAGAGTAATAGTCAGGGAAAGGATTAGGGTAATATTTAGGGAAATGGATAGGGTTATAGTCAGGGAAAGTGTCAGGGTTATATTTGGGGAAAGGGTTAGGATTATAGTCATGGAAAGGGTTAGAGTTATGGCCAGGGAAAGGTTTAGAGTGATATTTAGGGAAATGGTTCGGGTTATAGTCAGTGATAGTGTTAGAGTTATATTTGAGAAAGGGTAAGAATTATATTCATGGAAAGGGTTAGAGTTATAGTCATGGAAAGGGTTAGAGTTATAGTCAGGGGTATGGTTAGGATAATAGGCATGAAAAGAATTTTGGTTGAAATCAAGTGAAAGGGCTATAAGGTTATATAAAAAGTACGGGCAAGGATGATAGTAAGGAAGGATTATGGTTAAATTTCAAAAAAACATTCGATTGAGCATCTTATTCTAGTGCCCAGCGCCTGACGCAGCGATAAATTGGGACTTCTTGGACCCGCAAACGGCACAGGTCCTAATCCTCCACCGATGCCCATTTCTGGTCACTTCCTCGCCCAAGCCTTTCGTCGCCGTCTTACTTTTGCATTTCAAGCAGTACACATTGCCATTTTATATAGATAAATGGACGTTGAAGACCTTACGTACGATGAGCCTATCACGAGTAGGCATAACAACTTTTTGCTCCCGCAGCGATCCATCCAAAGTCTGGTCTTCGGAAAATCGGACTGCGGCAAGACGATGCTTCTAAATAACCTCCTCTTGTGCGACTGATGGCTCGACTACGATCGAATGAATCTAATAATTAATATTATATTTATTAATATTTATAAATTAATAAATATAACTCTACGTTTTCGGAAAATCGCTCCAGCAGCCCATTTACCAGCTGCTGAGGCGGACGCTGGGAAAAGGATTTTCGAAAGACGATATCCACGACCTTCTTTAAATCGGGGGCATTTTCCGCATTCCTTGATCAACGTGGTTGACGTAATGAAGCCACCGCCCAAACCAAGTGGTATCGAGCCCTTCTTCGAGCAGGTTAGCGATGTGCCCGACCCTCGCGACCTCGACCTCGACCCCTTTCGCAAGAATCTCATGGTCTTCGACGACTTGATGCTGAGCAAGCAGAGCAAGTGCGAAGATTACTGCGTGCGCCGTCGTCATAATAACATGGATTGCATCTAACTCTGCCAAAATTACTTCAAGCTCCCAAGGCAATCGATCCAGGAGAATGCCGACTTTATCTTTTTACCCTATGCAACCGCTCTTGGGCCAAGCCTCACGGATTTATGACCATCAATCTCACGAGCCCCATGACGGCTTGAAAGAATCGATGCAATCTGGATGAGTTCTATCGAGTACAAGATAAAGAACGAATCATTTGCAGAAATTTATCCTGAAAATTAAAGGGCCTTGGATCGGGAATTCGAGAATGTTTCCAAATCCCGAGGAGCAACCCCTGAATGTGAGCACCAGTGGAAGCGAGTACTTATCTACGGCATGAATCCAGGATATAGATGCAGTAGATGCGGTGCCGAAAGGTACGCTCAGCGCATCGATGATCAGGATTTCGAGGGAAGGCCCTATAATTCCCACTTCCGCCGGAAACCGCGGCCGCCGCCCGGACCCCAGTGCTGCATCAAGACCGTTCGCGGCCATCAATGCACCTACCCATCCATATCGCCTAGCGATAAATGCTCGAGGCATTCGAAGCTATTTCCTACGCGTTCGTTCCAACGCTTAGGGGCGTTCGAGATGCTATAAATAAAATGACGTTCATCAAAATCACCGATCCTAAGCAGCGTGAGGCGCTTGCTAGGGACCTGCAGGAGACCAAGCGTAGTATTCAGGTTAACGATATGCAGCCTCGTCTGGATAAGATCTGACCCTGTGGCGATTTTTCCAAGATATTCAAGCCCGTGGTCGAGACGCAAAAGAAACCCGCTTCCCAGATCACCAAAAAGATCGATGATCTCCAACTCGCCCTACCCGCCCCGTGCCTGCACTTCTTCCTGCCCTGGAGGACGACGACTACCCATCGAGCAAGCACTGACTACTAACCTCGGTCCGTGAGCAACCCACTATCTTCAGCTCAGTATGACTCCCAAAGCCGATCATACCTTTGGATTGCGAGTGGAAGACGGTGCCACCATGATCTGGAGTCTGTCCTGTCACTTTCGACGGTGACGATATCTGCGTCGACGGCTAGCGCTATAGGGTACCTCCGGCCTATGGGAGCTCATGGTCATAAAACATCCCGAACATTTCGTGGCTGACGACCTGAATACTTATGGCGATATCCTACGAGCATTGAGTGCCATGTACCAAGGCAATTCTGCACTCTCGCAGAGCCATAAGGTTAGCAAAAGCAAGAAATGGAAGGAGATCGTCTCGTACCTCTATAAGCAAGATAAGTAAGGGAGTGGAGTGAGGACCTTCTTTCTTCCCAAGTGTGTCTACCAGTTGCTGGTTCTTTGCGCCACCGCCTACCAGGCTGGGAATAACGGGGTGCACAATGAAATAGTGGCAGTCCTCGACGCCATGATGGAATCCAACCATATCAGCAGAGAGGAATACGAGCAGCTGCATCGAAAGCTCCTTTTAATAAATTTACGATGCCTTTAGTAGTGAACCACGGTTATCGCCGGATATATCCAGACGCGGGGGGGGGGGGGGGGGGGGGGGGTTTGGGGCGAGGACTAGTCGATACCATCGCCAGTCTGGCCGGACATTGACCTCTTCCCTCGGGAAAAGAAAGAATTTCCGCAGTTGCCCCCAATTTTTTCCAAAGTATTAAACTACCGAAAATCTCCGCAATTGTCCGCAAAATTTTCCTACGTATTAGACTACTGATAGATTTTCCTCAATTCTCTGCTAATTTTTCCCTAGTAGAAGACTACTGAAAGATTTTCTGCAATTCTCTGAAAACTTTTTTCTAAGTATTATACTACTGAAAGATTCTACGAAATTCTCAGCTGACCTTTTGCCTAAGTATCAGACTGCTTGGGAGATTTTCCGTAGTTCCCTGCTGACTTTTCCCTAAGTATTAGACTGCTTGAGAGATTATCCGCCATTCTCCGAAAACTTTTTCTCAAGTAGTAGAGGACTGAAAGAATTTCCGCAATTCTTCGCAAACTTTTTCCTTTTATGGAAGACTACTTAAAGAATCTGCACAACTCCACAATTCTCCGCAAACTTTTTCCTAACTATAAGACTACTAAAAGATTCTTCGCAATTCTCCGCTAACTTTCCCTAAGCATAGACTACTGAAAGATTGTCCACAATTCTCCGCCATTTTTCCCTAAGTATTAGACTACTGAAAGATTCTGCGCAATTGTCCGCAAACTACTTCCTCAGTAGAAGACTATTGACAGATTCTCCGCAATTTTATCAAACTTTTTCCTAAGTATTAGACTACTGAAAGATTTTCCACAATCTACACAAAGTTTTTCTTTAATAATTAACTGCATGGGATTGTCTGCAATTCACCATAAAGCTTTTCCTAAGTATTCGACTACTGAAAGATTCTTCGCCATTCTCTACTCAGAAACCTTTGTATTAGACTGCATGGGAGATTTTCGGCAAATTCTTCGCAAAATTTCGTCCTACTATATCCAACTTGCCAAGAGATTCTCTTTGATTCTCTGCAGTTCTACGCATTTTTACTCTTAAAATCTGCACTTGTCATTTTTATGATCTCTTACATTTTTTGTACAAGAAGGAATGGCCAGAAATGATGGGTATTTCGACGGAGAGAAACTCCATATCTCGATGAGACACCAGTTTTCTCAATTTTTTGTGACTCTTGCTTGCCATAGATTGCAACTTTATGAATTCGTAATAACAGATTTTACAATTTGATATCACAGATTTCAAAATTTATAATAACGAATTCAAAAATTTGTGATTTCAGTTTTTTCAATCTGTTCTCACAATTTCTAAAATTCGTTAAAACAATTTTCTTTAGAATTTGATATAACGAATTCTACAATTCGTTATAACGGATTCTCGAACTTGTTATAACGAATTCTTGAATTTGTTATAACGAATTAAATTCGTTATAACAAATTCAAAAATCTGTTATAACGAATTCAAAAATATTTTTGATAGGTCCTATATGGGCTTCCGTAGTATTTCGTGCAGTTTGAAAAATACAGGCAAATGTTTTATGTTTATTGTGTGTCCTAATATTTGACTTTGGTGGAAAAACGACAATTATTGAATAACTCCAAACAATCTTCATGCAAGAGTTAATATTAAAATACTTGAGTCAAAGGTAATTTTGGTGCTTTTTGCAGGTGGCAATTTGCATAACTTCAGTTCAAATCAAATCGAAAAATTTGGATGACCATAAACCGAAATCTCACTCTTAATTTCTCATTTTAAATATCCTTCAATATCCAACTACATTTTTGTACTTAGAATAATCAGTAAATGGATATAGGGTTAATGCACATGAGACAAAGTCTCTGCAAAACATGGTAAAACCAAGCAATGAAACAACGCTTTTATTTTTTTTCTTCATCTTGAAGTCATTTGAGGTTTTCAACAATGAGTTTGCTCAATATACAGTAGAGTGCAGACATAACCTCTCGTCTAAGTTAACTAAGGGAGTAGTAATGAGAACAGTCCTAGCTATGTTAACTTGAAGTTAACTTTGAGCAGTCATAGAATCCTGACTACTCTGACAATTCATGGAGCCCTGATCGCTCTAACATGTCATAGAATTCTGACTGCTTTGACCTTTCATAGAGCCCTGACTTCTCTGACCAGTCATAGAGCCCTGTGCGTTCTAACCTGTCATAGAATCCTGACTGCTCTTTCCGAGAAGATAAAATTAATTGATCAATAAGTCAGTAAAGTCGCTTCCATTCAAAGTCGGTAAAAACAATACAAGAACTGTAAATACTCTAAATTTAATAACACAAAAGCAGTCAGGGCTCTATGACAGGTCAGAGCAGTCAGGATTCCATGACAAGTTTGAGCGGTCAGGACACTATGAAAAGAACAGGTCAGGACAGTCAGGGACCTGCGAACAGAACATTTAGCGCAGTCAGGGCTTTAGAACAGTTCTAAAGTTTACTTAGAGTAGTTTTTATGACTGCTCTATGACTGGTCTAAGGGGACGACCATTTGATTCTGAAGGGGGCGGGAGGCTGGCAGATTTTGTAAATAAAT
Organism: Modiolus philippinarum; assembly: GCA_002080025.1. NCBI lineage: Eukaryota > Metazoa > Mollusca > Bivalvia > Mytilida > Modiolidae > Modiolus > Modiolus philippinarum. The sequence continues at coordinate 158,193 of MJUU01028730.1, forward strand.
ATTCTGTCCCTGAAAAAGTCGGAAATAAATAATCTGGCCTGCACATCTAAGAAAATAAATAATCTGACCTTAGATTTATTGGTACGATACGATTATGTTATTGAAAATAAATATTCTGGCCCGCCAAATTTTGAAAATAAATAATCTGGCTCGACCGAAACTGCCAGCCCCCCCCCCCCTTTGAAAACATTCCTAAGTTAACTTAGAGGAGCTAGCTTTTATGACTGGTTCAGGTTAACTTGGCGAACGGTTATGTCTGCACCCTACTGTACCTAAAAATAAGTTAAAGACGGTCCCTATCACCCATACCAGCTGATTTCATTGATATATATCGAACGGTGCTCTATCCATGTCATTATTTACTTTATTCTGGATAATCAACAAGCAAGAAAAAACAGCACAGTATTCTTAAAATCGACGTATGTTCAATAAACCTATCGTTATATATAGTATCGAAATATTCTGCATATCATTTCGGTCGAATTATAGCATAGTAAAGTAAGTGAGAACCGAACCGTCAGTCTAAAACAAATATTTCGAGGACAATGACAACGTCGGAAAAACAAAGAAACAAAGACAGAACATGAGCACGGCGCAGAAAAGAAAATGACAAAAATGGACAACACGGACTTTATAGGATATCAGGGATCTGAACTGCCCCAATTCTCGTTTTGTCATACTTTATTTGGGTCTAACAACGTAAAAACTGCCTGGAATTTAATTCAAGGATTTACGGGATCAGTCTGTGCCTGGTGACGTTTATTAGACATGGTTATGTCATTTAATGTTTAAAAATTGTGATGTGTAAACAATTTTTATTTTAGACACCAGAAACCCATTTTATCATGCCTTAATAAGGAAATTATGTCCCAGTGTCCAATACTGCAGGGCATCGTGAAAAGTTACCAATTTGATCAAATAAGATCAAATGTAGACAAAATAATGGAAGAAGTTTGCTCATATCAAGATGGTAAGTTCGACATATTCATAATAGTGGTGTAAGACAATCAAACTTTTGGTAAGCAGGCAATTGCCAGTCTTGTAAGCATAAATTCACTGAGAGACTTAATCCCTTGTATGAAGCAAGGCAACAAAATTCAGAATGCATACTAGCGGAAATTTTCATTCCAATATTTTTTCCGGTATAAATCTGTTTTATCTAAAAATGTTTCATTACAAAAGTTTTTAATAGAATTGCATTTTGCATAATATGTCGATGTTCAAATGAAAGAATATGATATAGATATATATGCAATAAATCCCTCGAAGCACATGGTAAGGTTCAGCAAATAGAATAATGTTTTGTTGTTCTTCATCTTGAAGCTAACTTGTAGCTGTCAACAATGAGCAAACACCCATACCTCATTCAAGACCACCCCCTAGCATCCACTTCAATTGCTAGATGTCGAACAACATATTATGGGATTTGTATCATAAATCAGTTGGTCGTTCGTCCTAATCAATGTAAAGTAAGTGAGAACCGAACCGTCAGTCTGAAAAGAACAATCCAAGGACAATGGCAACGTCGGAAAAACGAAGAAACGAAGACATAACATGAGCACGGCACAGAAAAGAAAATGAAGACACGCACATATACAAAAATGAACAACACGGACCCAATAAAAATCATGGGTGAGATCAGGTGCACCGGTAGAGTAAGCATCTCCTGCTTCTTATAAGACACCCGCCGTGTTGAACATGTCAACTATTGTAGTAAAGTCAAATCCGGTAGAGGAAAATCAAACTTTAGTGGCAAAGAGCAAGATCTGTTGTCATCTGGAAAACATATATCTCATAGCGGTCCACAAGATCGTGATGTCGACCGTAAAACTTCTGTAGTGATGACCTCAAGTTATGGGCAACATACCCTTGCTTAAGTAGCCTATTTTAAGCAACCGAGCTCTATCAAGGTAGTCACTGTATCGACCACAGGCCATTGAGTAGCGAATGAGTTGGGAGATGTAAACTCCGTATGCTGGTGCTTTTGGAATGTTGCTACAAAGAAAGGGGAAGTTGACTATTGGAAAAGTGAAGTCATCGCGTTTGTCATATAGCCTAGTTTGTAGTGTACCTCTTTTGTCAATTTCAAGATAACGAGGCTGATGTGGAAGTATCTGTAGTATCCTTAATTTCTAGCTCTTTTGGATAGATAAGATGAAGAAAATCACCAAAGCGAGGATTGTTTAGCGATAGAATATCATCTATATAACGGAAGCTGTAACTTGCGCTCCCCCATATACTTCAAATGAATTTAAACAATACATTGCATGAGAGCTGATCCGTCTATTAAAAAACTAGATGCCACTGGACGAAGATTAATTTAAACAAAGAACCCTAAGGGAAATACCTACGTATGAGGCGATGACCAACTATTGTACCGATCTGCAAAACAATATTGCCACAATAACTTAACTTAGTTTAATATACAACTTTATCAGAAATTCATTTAGAAACATTCTCGTCCGGACCTATTTATTCAACTGGAACAAAAACTCAAGAGCAGAAGTCATTCGTTTGGGTTCCCTTTCATAATTGTTCTCAATTGTTCTTAATGACTATATATACATAAATAATATGACCGCAACGGCCACAAATAAGTTTGGTTTAATATAGAACCCTTCGGAAATTCATTGAAAAATCTTGCTTATAACTTCTTGCTCAATTAAAACCAAACCTTAATAAAATGGCCAGTTTGTTATGACCAACCTGCCGCTTAAGTCAAGCATCTGATCCTGTTTAAAGAATTTTGGAAAATTTGGCCGACTTGAAACCAAAATATGGTTTAGTAATTACTTAACATGTTCTTCACAGAATTGCAATTATCATATTCTTCACAGAATTGTACCTTAACATGTTTTTGAAAGAGTTTTATCTCAGCAACATGCTAATGTAATCAATTTCTTATACTTAAGAATAGGGGAGCGAATCAATTACAGTGGAATCTTGATGTCACTACGAATTGCGGCTACATCTGTTGCTTACTTCACAAGCAATTTTCAACGTTTATTTTTTTTATTTGAAGTGATTGGATTTCCTAAGGATAATTTTATCAATAAAAAAGAATGGTTGTTCATTTCCATTGATGTTTGCTTAAGAGTTATGTTTTAGAGAAAAAATCACATTTCTTACATTCGACCAAAACAAAGACCGGGATGTTTGTGAGTCATCTACCAAATTTTACTTTCAATTTCGCACTAAACAGTAATATTCATTTAAAGTCCCCATTTTTGATGAACTCTTATAGAAAAACACAATGAAGGCTTGAATGATGTACCGTCTGTCCAATTCACACCACTTATTTATCTTGTATAAAGCATTTCTGTCAATGAATCTAGAAAAGTGTGTGAGGTTTTATGACTTCTTAACTGATAAAATATTGGACTGAAATGATTGTCTTGGTGGAATGTAAATAGGTTTTACATATTTTGAACAAAAGGTGCAGTGTTATTGTAAAAGATTGTTCTGCAATGTCACTTTCACAGATATAGTGACAGAATATGTGTAATGCATACATATTACACGCACAACATTCAATAATAAAGCGATAGAAAAAGAACGGTATACTTGACAAATTGATAATGGAAATATTGCAAAGACAATCAATGATCTCCTGAAGAAAAAAAAATCACCACGTGTATTGTTATTACGAATTTTTTAGCCCTAAATAATGGGGGGAATACTCTGGTCCCTTTGAATATTTTATTTAAAGATTAAAATTAACGAAATTTTTATCACTACTCTGCATCAATGATTAGTTATAGGGAACATGGAAGGAATTCATTTCCCATAGCCCAAAATGCTAATATATCTCAGATTTATAGTACTTTCTAACAATGATCAGATCAAAAACTATTCTTGCTGTTCAGGAACTTTTATTGGCACTTGCATGACCGCCTTCCTTTTGAGCTATTTATAGAAGAGTGGGAAAACCCCCTTTAAAGTTCACAATGTCTGCATAGAATGGGAAAAAATCCATCTTTTTAAAAAAAACATCGCAAAAAATTACTGTGAGGTGCTAAACATTTTTTTATTGTTTATTGAAAGACTACAAAGAGTAAATGACATGAAAATGTGAAAGACTTTTGTAGTAGAACTAATCTGTATAACAAGACTTAAAATTCAAGAATATGACATGAGTTCCATTCCATAAGCTGAAATTAACGATTTTTTAATCATTACCTTGTTCAAGAACTTGGATATTAGCATGGAAGGAGATGATGACCCTGTCGACGCACCCGATCTCATTCAAGTTTTCTGTACATGTTAAAGGATTTTGATACTTGAATGTCGGTACCCTATGCTTCTATGAACCTTACATTTTGTCTGCCTTTTTAATAATCCTTTTGCTTTTACACCATTTATCTTACCTAACAAGGCAATAGATAATTTGATTGACTGATACAATCTTTAAAACTTATATCAAACAACAGCAATAGAAAACCAAAGTCCAACGACATGGCAAAAACGTCAACAGAGATAAATAAAGACAAAACAAGGACGTGAGACAACCACAAGGAACTGAAATAAAAAGATTACATTTAGAACTAAGGCACTCATAGTGTGAACTCCCATGAAACTGGGAGTGACATCAAGTGCTCCGCAAGGCTGAGCATGTCCTGCCCCGCTAACGACATCAGTCACACTTGCCACGCTATCGATTCCCGTCACACTTGTCCCGCTATCGACACCCGTCACACTATCAGATAGGTTTTTAATGATCTGTTTAGTGGCGGATTGGTTAATGTCATTTTCTAACCCTTAGACAAAACCAATTAAAATCCATGACACATGTTACTTCCCTAACCTTCAAACAACACCAAGGTAAAATTTTGAAAACTTTTTTGTAAATCCCTATAGCATTCAAACATTTAGAAGAACAAATTGGTTTCACAAACACCATTAACGAAGACAAAACTAAAATTGCACAGATTGATATACAAGACAACATGAAAAACTTAAGTACTGACAGTGTGAACTCCCATAACAACCGACATCAGGTGCTCCAGGTAGGAAAGCATGTCCTGCTCATACGTTTTAGCTATGATCTTGCTCAATGTGTATAGAATTCAAATGTACTAGAATGGTTCTTAAAATGTATGCTGCAGATGTACTGTGACATGATAAGCGTTGTTTTTAGCGAGCATGATACATGTATCAAGATTTTGAAAAAACCTTTGAAAATTCTTCACATAAAAAAATGAAAGATATGACGTGTCGGTGTCCTAAATGAAAACGGACATTTTCAGCTAGATTTACATAGAAATGAAACTTAAAAATTACTAATTTAGTACCTTTTTAATGTTATCTGACCTCCCATATTAGAATTTGGAACCCCCATAAGAAAATTCAAAACTTTTGTCAGCCATGGAATATTGAACCCCCTCCCATGGAATACTGACCCCCCC
>MJUU01028730.1:164529-186097 GCA_002080025.1 Modiolus philippinarum
CCCCCCCCAAACATAGAGATGAAACTTTAAAATACTAATTTGGTACACTTTTATCATTATCTGACCTCACGTTATAGAATTTGGAACCCCCATATGTAAATTCAAAAGTTTGGTCAGCCATGGAATTTTGAACCCCCTATCATGGAATATTGACCCCCCCTCCCCAAAGTATAGAGGTGATACTTAAAATTACCAATTTGGTACCTTTTTAATGCTATCTGACCGCCCATCATGGAATTTGGATTCCCCATATGAAAATTCAAAACATCCGTAAACCATGGAATATTAAACCCCCTATCATGGAATATTGAACCCCCCACCATGGAATATTGAACCCCCCACCATGGGTTTCTGAATCCCCTTATCATGCTTATAATGTATGTAAAATTTAGGGGGTTCAATATTCCATGAGGGGGTTCAGAATTAAATGGAAGAAAACTGACCCCGGGGTCAAAATTCCATATGGAAAACTGACCCGGGGTCAATATTCCATATGGAAATTTGACCCCGGGGTCAATTTTTCAGGGGTTCAATATTCCATATGACACCGGTTTTGACTTGAACGTGGATTTGACTAACTGATAGTGCGACGGGTGCCACTAGCATAGCTGTACACGCTTGGCCTTCAACAGCATATATTGTACATCAGGTGTGAATTCGATCGAAAAGGGACTAATTTTTGTAAGGGTTTAATTTCGTTAAAAACTTATGCCTGCTGGAAAAATTCAAAACCTAAAATATGCAATAGGGCCTGTAAGTCTCGTTTAATTTTGAAACTGTCGAGGCCAAAAATTGCAACCGGAAATTACATTTTAAACAAAAAACATGACGTTCAAACAAAAATTTAAACGTCATAATCTGCAAACGTCATACATTGGCGGTAAACATGTTCGAATTTCAATTTTATCGTAAAATCACAGTGTCACATGACGAGACTTACAGACAATGAAAGAAATAAAGGACTCGAGGTCATATTTTAGCTTTCATTCAGAATTCTCATCGCATCAAAAACCAGCCTCTTACATGATTTTAGATTGGACCTTTAAACATTTCAAATATTCAAAGGTCTTGAGATAGAATCTTGGTGGGAAATTGAGCCCAATTAAGTTAAATATCAACGGATTCTTGTTTGTTTCTTACCCATGAATTATGAAAAGTCTACAAGAGATCTCTATAAACATATCTGGCTAGTTTCAACATTTTACTTTTAGAACGATCCTCTTTTTTGTCCCTTTCAAACAAACTTTTTTCCTATCTCTAGGCTCTGTGTTAAATGACTTGGGGAATAATTTTATTTAGCATTGAAATATGGTTATATAAGTTTTGATGAATTTTCAAACAACAATACATAAACATAAATCCGCCATATTCTAACTAGAGGCTCCCAGGAGCCTGTATCGCTCACCTGGCTTTCTGTTGCCAAAATCGTGGTAACATTGTAAGTTATACAGTTTATCATAAGTCTCTCAAACTTTAGTACCTCGAACACCACCAATATCTTGTGCAGTATTTAAAGTCTGATCATGTTTTACAATGATTTCTTTGTTGGGCTTTTTGACAAAAAACGTTCTTGCTAAGGATCACTTTCAACACCAGTTTTGAAATACGAAAAATTTTCAACATCGATTTTGCAGAAGTCTCAACACCAATATCTATTTGGAAACCAAATTTCAATGAAATAGGACAATGTTTAAATTTCCCGCCTTTTTGGCAACCATTTTGAAAATGGCCGTCAGCAAACAATTTTCAACATAACTTTTGAAGTTGTGACATCAATACCTATTTGGACATCAAATTTCATTGAAATCGGACAATGTTGAATTTTCCCACCTTTTTTTGTGGCCATTTTGAAAATGGCGGTCAACGAACAATTTTTAACATCAGTTTTAAAGTTGCAACATCAATACCTATATAGAAACCAAATTTCATTGAAATCGGACAATGTTGAATTTTCCCGCCTTTTGTGGCGGCCATTTTGAAAATGGCGGTCAACAAACAATTTTCAACACAGGTTTTGAAGTCACAACATTAATATCTATTTGGAAACCAAATTATATTGAAATCGGACAATGTTGAATTTTCCCGCCTTTTTTTTGGCGGCCATTTTGAAAATGGCTGTCAACAAACTATTTTCAACACCAGTTTTGAAGTCGCCACAGCATGGCAAACATTTCATCATCTTTCAATTAATCTTCATCTTCTATAGTTTTGGAAATAAAAGACGAAAAATACAAAATTTTAAAAATTCGGTGAAAAAAGGGCAATAACTCCTACAATTTCTTCAAAATTTCAGGGTGGGTAGATCTTGATATGTTGAACATTTTTCCATTTTACACTTGACCTCTATCTGTTACGCTTTTTGAAATAAAAAATAAAAAATACAACATTTTGAAAATTTTACGGAAAAGGGCTATAACTCCGAGACTGGTATTCAGATTTTCTTCAAAATTGCACAGTGGGTAGATCTCATCATGCTGATCATTTTTACCCATGTCAGATTTTTGATATCTGTAACGGTTTTCGAGTAATTTGCAAAAAACATCAATTTACCCCTATGTTCTATTTTTAGCAACAGCGGCAATGTTGTTTGGTCTACGGACATAAAAATCACAAACTTGAAAGTGCATACCCTGGTGATGATTCAGGCAAAGTTTGGTTAGTATTGGCCCAGTAGTTTCAGAGGAGAAGATCTTTGAATAAAAGTTAACGGACGGACGGACGACGGACGCCGAGTGATGGCAAAAGCTCACATGGCCTTTGGCCAGGTGAGCTAAAAACGTATACCTGATATCAAATTCAATGGAAAAAATTAAAATGTATACCTAGATGAAAATCCATGGAACAAATCTTATAAAATAAAAATGAAATGAAGAAATTACAAAACTTGATGCCCTGTGTTTTTGTCAATATATGTCTGTTAAAAATCCGAAGACATGCCAGGTATTATTAATTTTTTTACTTATCTTGAATTTCTACCCTTCTTGTTAATTATGTATTTTGTCTCTTAATTGAACAAACAGGTCATCACGATAGAGTTTTATTATTAAATATCTTCAAGTTAATGACAAGATACAGTTACATTAATTGTTTTATTTTTTTCTTTCAGAAGTTGTTGATCTACTTCAATGTTTATCGGATTCGCATGTGCTAGAATGGTTTTTAAAGTGTACGCTGCAGATGTACAGTAATATGATTAGTGTTGTTTTTAGCAAGAATTTGGAAATGTGTCGGTATGTTACTTCTGTTTTATGTTTTACAGATTGTTTTTAATTTCTTGATTGTCCACCTTTTTCGGTTCTCTTTAAATACTTAGTACCTAAATTCCTTTCTGATTTCTTAGGTTGTATCGTTTCTTGTGTCCTTATATATTTGATGAATCAGATGATACGTATATGTTATCGGGATTTTGACAGCTACGTATCGAAAAATATCAACCTGTCAGATAGAATATGAAGCTTTATATTCTGGCGAGTGGGATGATATTTTACGATACTGTCAAAAGCCTGATAACTTGTTTATCATCCTTTATTTTGAACTGAGGTTTCATATTCTCCTAAAGTTGCGCGGGAAATTCGACATACATGTCATTCTTTCATTTTCAGTAAATTTGAGTTTCAAAATCATGTCCTGTAGTTTGTTATCGTTTTATTGGCAAAGATTTTGTACTTGGATGAATATTTTCACCGAACAACTCGAAATAATGTCGATTTTGAATGTTGTAGCAACCTTTGTTTGTTATGCTATTATATCGTTCCTTGGAGCTTTTAGGACGTCATAGTGTGAAAACGTACAAGCTCTGCAGGATATATCAACGACCCAGTTTCTACAGTTTTTCTTGGCATCTAGTTTATCTATTTGTGTTATCGTGATTCTGTTTTTAATACCTAATCGGAAAAAGCAAATAAAATAGATTTTTATTTTCGCCATTTCGATTTCTTGTGAAAACTTGAAAAAAATTATTGTCTCTGAAACTTTGGGAGAATCGCTTGATATGTCAAGGTCAACCCCTGATATATCCGGGTCAACCGGATATGGCTTTTGCAGAAAGGCTTTGCAGGCTAATATAACCATGGGGAAAGATGATAAGGTATGATAGAGCCTGCACTTCCAAAAACCTCTAAGGATATGAGAAAGAATGCTTGACATTAATAACAGATGAAATGACACAATGTTTCATACAATATAATGGAAAAATGTATGACTGTTACCGTATATTGTTCCACTGACTTCGTAAATTCTATTGTCACATGGTGATCTTTCATATACCTGTACATGTTTATTTATTTAAAGACGTGAGCGAATAAACTACTTAGGTTATCCTGGTTTTAAATCCTCTGCCTTTTCCATTATACGGTGTAGACGTACGTATAAATATGACACGCGAAAGTGAGCAAGAGAAACCCAAGAAAATAGGTTTTTGTTTCAAGAGCTGAAGTCGACTATCCTAAATTAAGGGTTTCCCTTTAAACATGTGTGTAAAGCACAGCTTTCTATTGATTTTCGTAGCTAAACCAGAGTTTCCATAGGCAACAATTTCAGTAATAATTAAAAATGATCACTCTTACGCTAAAACAAAGTCGTCGAAGTGATGTAATAGCGAAAAGCGTTAACCACTTTTATCATTTCTAAAGTTTAATACAAAGATATAAATAATTATAAAAAAATTAGTAAATATTTGCCAACAATATATAAGTTTAAAAGTTAGTAACAAGGAAACGCTAAAGAAAATCTGAAGAACATTAGTTCAAAAAAATTTACAGCTAATTTTTCTGTTACAAATAATTTAAAACAATATGTCTATGCATCTGGTAATTGCGACCTACAATATTTGGAAGGGGAAATCAAGTTTACTTCTGGAAAACCTAGTTTCCCCCAACAAAATTATTTCCCTCAGGGAGTCCTATTTTTCGCAAACCGAAACCTTAACCCGAATAATCCAGTCGTTATATTCCACTCACTACGATCGCTACATTAAGATCGAAGAAGTAGAGAATCGGAAACGGAGAATGATTGAATTATTCGAGTTACCGAAACCTTGGTTTTCCGACATGGACTCTGGTTTAAATTTGAAAACTCATTGAAAGCTTTGCCTGTATTTATGAAGAATTTAGATATGAAAATTTGGTTTTTGCACATAAGCAATGAATGGATATGGAGTAAATATATATGAGACAAAGTCTCAACAAATGCATGGTAAAACAAAGCAATGGAACAACGCTTTTATTATTGTTGTTCATATGTGAAACCTAGTTTTCGCTACTGAAACCTACGTTTCCCTTTTGCAACGCGGGTCTAACTCTGGAACTTTAGTTAACTGAAGCGTGCCATATATTAACTCTCAATTTGTGCACTGTAAAGCACGAGTATATCCGATATTATTGTGTTGCCACTTCAACTTTCTTATTATTGGCTACAATATTAGAGCAAACGATTTGAACCTGCAAAATATTGCTTTATTAAGCTGGTTTAATCAGTATAATTGTAAAAATATTGCTGAGCAGTTAGGATTATAGCATGAATATTGAAAGGATTTGTCAAAAGCCGAAGTCCATGAGACAAAAAGACTAATTAGGTGGAAACCACGGAAAAATTGTCGACCGCAATAGTCCTGGCTTGGAACAGGCATTTCAAAAGATAGAATGGTTAAACCGGTTTCATGTCACTGACTTACAAAACAATGTCTTTGAAATAACTTTCAGTATAAATAAGAGTGATGTAATTTCCATTGCTTTTCTTTTTGAAGGATGCTTATCTTGAAAGTACAGTCGAATATTTCGTGACTAACAAATGTTAACGTTTGAAACTGTCCTGTTAGAACTATTTTACAAATCCTTAAGCAAACAAAATTGTTTAATATATGACTTATCACATGGATTTTGACAAAAATTGTGTCTTATATTGTAGTGGCGCAGTGATGCCTTTGTATCAAGATTATACCACATGTGTAGCTCGTAATATGTATGACAGATGCAATGATGGAACTATTACTTTTATGGAGATGAGAAGCAAAGAGATACAAAACTTTATTTGCAAGGAACCTGTCGCTAATCACGTCAATGGAACAAACATCATTGAGAACTCTCTAAGAAATGTGTACTAATACTGGATTTATAAATTGTATATATACCATTTCATCAGTGTTGATATTCCTATCCCCGTCTTATTGGCATCATAACAGAAGAAGTTTGAATAAAGTTATTCTTTTACAGACTAAAGTTTATAGGCATTCACCTCTCATATATTTTTAGTTCGCCTCAACGAAGTTGAGGGGGACTATTGGAGTACCCCCGGCGTCCGCGTCCGCGTCTACGTCTACGTCCGCATCCGCATTTGGGCATATATCTCTGCAACTATGCATGGTAGGATCATCAAACTTTGTATGCAGGTGCATCTTGGGCTATCTCACAGCCTCAAAGAAAATTGGTTCTCTCTGACCTATATTTTCCGCTTGAACGACTTACATTCAAGTTTACGTCCGAGTTTAGATCTCAGTCACTATACATGGTAGGATCATGTAACCTTGCATATGCATGCATCTCTGATGGTAGGTCAGCATCCAGGCAAAATTAGTTCACTTTGACCTATAGTTTACGCTTGAACGACTTACATTCAAGTTTACGTCCGAGTTCAGATCTCAGTCACTATACATGATAGGATCATGTAACCTTGCATATGTATGCATCTCTGATGGTTGGTCAGCATCCAGGCAAAATTAGGTCACCTTGACCTATATTTTATGCTTGATTGATTTACATTCAAGTTTTAGGACGAGTTCAGGTTTTAGTCACTATACATGGTGCAATCATGTAACCTGGCATATGCATATAACTCTGATGGTATATCAGCATCCAGACAAAATTAGGTCACTTTGACCTATATTTTCCGCTTGATTGATTTACATCCAAGTTTTTGAACAAGTTCAGATCTCAGTCACTATACATGGTAGGATCATGTAACCTTGCTTAGGCATGCAAATGTGATGTCAACATCCAGTCAAGATTTTGTTACTGGGACGAAGTGCCATAACGAGGCGAACTCTGTAATCGTTGATTACCTATGTTTTACTGCACTAACTTAATTTACTTGATTTTTTTCAGTGTGAAATCTTTTAATTTTTAACTTGATAAGTGTTTAACAGTTCATTACATCATCTTTACATGTATTAAAAACAGAACGATAGATATATTTCATTTTTCGTGATTGAAAGTTTATTAGAATTTTAGTAAAAAATAAATGGGTGACCGAGCTCGTTTCCAGGAGAAGCTTCCGAAAAAAGCAGATTTTTGACCTGTTTAATACAGTCTGTATGGAAAATATTGTTTTAGAACTTTTTAAACGATAGATCATGGTGAAAATGTAGTATAAACTGTTTTAAAGAGTTCACTTCGGAAAACATGAAAGAAATATAGGGGTCATCGATGATATGAGAAAATCATTAAAATTGTGTTTTCCCTTATTAGTTCGTAAATAAAGTCTCTCACGTTGTTTCCAGTTTATTACGTATATTTCCCACATCGAGATGGTTAGATTTTAACATTTTAAAGTTCGAGGTTAACCGTGTACTTTAAAATGTGAAAATTTAACTATAGAGATGTAAGAAATTATCGTTATAAACCGGAAAACAATGTTAGAAATTGTTTCTCTAATTCCTACTCAATTTATTTGAAGTAAAGCGATCTCCGTGGTCTCCAGTCTCAAATATGTCGCCATTTTGTTGCTATCATTGATTGTGTCATTCATTTAAAGGGATGTTGAGTGTAATATGTTTTATTAAAATGTCATATTATCAATAAGTTGAGTTATAATAGTCGTTAAAATGCATAACTATTTCGCTAGAAAATGATGCAGGTGTTAATTCGATCAACATCCGGTTGCAATATTTCTAGAAACTGACACATGACATTTACATGATTGGCCAATCGCCAACTGATAATCAAATTTACACACATGTTGATTATGATTTCGATAACTAATCTATCAGGAGGTGTTTAAATTTGCTAGAAATTATCTTCCCCTAATAAAATAAGAGTGTTTCGAATAGTGATATATTTTGCACACTCGCAGCTAATTTGTTTTATTTATTATCAAAAACCTATCCAAAATCATTTTCACAACATTGAAATAGTAAATTCCACTTTAGGTGGATGCGCAGTTTGGACATCCGAATCACCTTAAAAGGTATTTAGTGTCAAAACGTTCCACAGTTATTGCATTCTAGTGAATGTGAGTTTAATGTAGTACATATAGTTTATATGAACATGCTCAATTGGAATCATTTGTATTTTGATATATCATGTCGAATGCATAAGCTAATTTATGTCTTAGTGGGCTTTCCCAATATGATAAGGAGGGGCCTTTATTTATTTTCCAGTTACAAATTTCGGTATAAAAGAGTATTATTTATAATGTAATATTATGTCATAATGAAAATTAAACAGACATTGAAATGATTTAAATAGTAACTAAAATACTTTTTTGTCCTAGTGGGCTTACCCGAGGTGATAAGGAGGGGCCTTTATTTATTTATATTCCAGTTACAATTTTTTGTCAAAATTATCAAAGTTGATATTATTCTTTTTCTATAAATGGTGAATAAAAGGATATGGAGTAAATGCACATGAGACAAAGTCTCTACAAATACATGGTAAAAACAAGCAAAGGAAGAACGCTTTTATTGTTGTTCTTCATCTTGAAGTCACCACGAGGCCTTCAACAATGAGCTTTGCTCATACCTCATAGTAAGTTCAAGACGGCCCCTAGCACCGGTTTAGGCGGAATTTTTTGCTAATTGTCGAGCAACGCTACATCCATGTCTCGGGTGTGATAACTCCTAATTGGAAGTAAATAATAAACTGATTAAGACATGGCCTTTTGCATATCAGCACGGTTATCACCCCTCGATCCATATCAGCACTCGGCTGGCGCCTCGGGCTGATATGGGGGTCTCGGGATAATAAACGTGGTGATATGGAAAAGGTCATGTAGTAATCTCTATTTATTACATAAAATATAATAGCCCTGTAAATGTCCAACACTAGTTATAGAAAAAAAAACTTCTTAAATATGTCAGTTAAAACATTTCATACAGAATAATACATCAGAGTGTATAATGTAATGGTGAATAAGGTGGTACCAGACAACGAAGTCACACAAAGAAGGAACACACACACACACACACACATATATATATATATATCCGAAATCAATGTTGATTCTAACAAGTTATATTATATGTGTGTGTGTGTGTGTGTGTGTGTGTATGTGTGTGTGTGATTAAATTTTAGGAAATGTGTCTCTTTCACAATACATTTCATTTACGCCTTCCACTATTACTTAGAATATCAACTTCTTCAGTGGAGAGCATAAACTTGAACTTTTCTTTGTCATTCATAACTTGAAAGTCTGGGGTTATTTCAGCAATTTTGTTGAACAGTTTTGTTCTTAATTTATTTAATTTTGGACATGAAATTGATAAGTTAAATTTGTCTTCAGTGTCTGTTTTGCACAGATTACATAATCTTTCATAATTGTTAACCCATGATGTCGACCTTTTTCTATAGCTAAGTTACTGTTACTTATTCTAATTTTTATAAAAAAAAATTATTGCATACTTATCAATATTTAGAGTTAAATAGTTTTCAAGTTTATAATTCTCTTTGAATTCTTTGTACCTTCTTAATTTATGACCATTTAAAGTCTTACTGTCATCAAATATTGAATGTTTCCAAAAACAAAAATACTCTTCTTTTAACTTCTTTAAAATTGAGAATAACAGTTTTCTTTTTGAAAGAGTACCTTGGTTATGCCATACATGATTAAATCCATTTTTTTTTTTGTAGTAATTCCTTTATTTTTGCAGCAAAGCTGTTTTTCAGGTCTAGACTGGTCTTGTAAGCTTGATGCACAAGTGAATTATCTAATTTCATAACATGGAGCCAGAATTCTATCGATGCTTTGAAAGCATATATTGATATGGGGTACATTCCTAGTTCAGAGAGGACTGCAAGATTAACGGCAGTCTTGTTAACACCAAGCTAGGATTTCATAAATTTAATTTGAGTTTTAACTATATCCATAGAAAAATATTTAAGCTCAATGTCTCTATTTTCTTTTATTGTGTTCAATAACCAGATTTCACTACCATATAAGAGAACTTGACGAACACATGGGTCAAATAGCTTCAAATACGGCCCGATATTCAAGGAGTCAGACCTTAAGAGTTTTCGAATACAAAACATATCTTTGGAGGCTTTCCTGCAAAACCGTTTTATAGCTTCAGTAAATGATCCAGACGGTTTGAAAATGATTCCGAGATATTTGTACTCCGAACATTGCCCTAAGTTTACATTATTATATTTGAACAAATCTTTATCCATTTTTCGACCTGATTTGTTGAACACCATAATCTTGGTTTTATTTAAATTAACAGTCAGATTCCACTGTCTACAATAATCTTCAAGTTTATCTAAGCAATTTTGAAGTCCTTTTGATGACTCGGACAATAAAACAAGATCATCAGCATAAAATAGGACGAATTTATCGTTGTAAGAATTACTAAAGACAAAACCTACATCAAGTCATTCTCTATCATGATATTCATTTGTATAAAGCCTCTCTTTAGATTGACGTAAAAGGATAAGATAGTGGGAAAACTATGAAAAAGGAAGTCCTGTTTTTGACACTTTTTACGACCGTTTCTGCAAAGAATCTGAATAGTTTGAAGAAAAAAGATATTTTTGGAAAAAATAATATAAAACTGAAAACAACTCTTTCAATAAAGGTACTTTAGCTACTATTTAAATCTTTTCAATGTCTTTTTAATTTTCATTATGACATAATGTTACATTAAAATAATACTCTTATTTATTAACTGTTTATTAAATAATGCCAAATTCTGTCACTCAGATGTTCTTTATACAAACATGATATAAAAAGAAGCTAAACCAAGAAATTTTATGTCTGTTAATAAGGAATGATGGACCTTTATGAAATCATCCTTTAAGGTTACAAACTACCAATTCAATTCTTTTACATTTTCAACTGATTTTTCCTATATTCAAATCTGTCTGGACAATTTACCTATGAAACAATACATTTTCCGAAAAATGCATATCTCGTCAACGTCATATCAAAATTTCAGCATACCTTTAAAGCCTTCGGAGAGAGCTCCAAAGGTGAGAAAACCCCCATCATAAATATACCTTATTACGGCAACAAATTGCGCATTAATAGTACCGGAAAATTCCTATGATAAGTATTCAAAGGATCATTCTAATCAATTGTAATCAATTAACTTTGGTTTCAAAATAAGCCCGATATATCAATGTTTAAACAGTTGTATCATTTATTCCGTTCCGACATATATTTATAAAGGTGCAAGAATTAAAATTTATATCAAGATATTTTCTCATATGTTCTTAGCTCTGGTTGGGTGAATTGGTGGTTTGACACCTTTAACACAACTTTCTCATTGCTTGTGATAAGGCAAATACTATTGTGTATTTTAATGTTATTCATTCACTTTACTTGCTCAGGACAGTTGTCGATACACTATTTATACTGAATTTATTGACTCTGTATTTAATGGTGTTTTATATTAATATAAGAAAGATAACAGGAAACACCTACAATGGCCGTAAACCACAATCACATGCCACAATCCACCAGGAAACCGCACGAGAAAAACAATAAAATGACAAAAGACAAACATGGACAACGATAGGAACTCGGGATAGCCGGACTTGGTACCGGCACTAGCAAGAGCTAGCGGTAGGGTTAAACCGGTTTATGGGTACCCAAACCTCCCCTTTCTCTATCACGTTTCCCTATAGTATAATAAAACATACAAATAAAACCCAATACAGGTAGACTACCAACTTGCAAGACCACAATCTTGAGAAGGAAAGAAAAAGACAAAACGTAATTTAGAAAGATGGGTCGAGGAGTGCTCGCCGCTAAACTGCCGGCTAGCTCAAGGGGCCTAGTCTGCTGGTAAAACACTGTCGCACTACGGAATAAAGATCAAACTCAAAACTCCCCGAAGGGTTTGGTAAAGAATTATCATAGATTTCAGTAGACATCGGCAGTATCAGTGAGAGGCGTGTATACCTGTAATATCTTCAGGTCATTGGATCCCAAAGCCAATTTAACGGAATCCTGAAGAATATCCTGTCAATATCCCCTATTACGTAAAGAATGTAAGTTACGTCCCAGTTTTTCTGGATTTTTTATCAGTTTTTTGACATTTTTGAACAACATTTCCGTAAAATCGAGGGTGAGAAATGCCCTTAGTGATAAGCTTTTTGCGAGTCGCACCATATTTAGAAATCAAATCTTCATATCTTCTATAAAACTTCTTAAAGGTGTTAATCAATTTATAAAATCTGTAACCTTGTTGTAAAAGTTTGGATGTGATAGTAAGGTTACGCTCATTAAAGTCGTCAAGAGTAGAACAGACGCGTGCGAATCGTACTAGTTGTGATATATACACCTCGTATGATGGAGCTACAGGAACGTCGCCATGAAGAAAAGGGAAATTAGTAATTGTGAAATCAAAATCATCCCTTTTATCATAAATTTTAGTTTTAATTTTGCCAGAGTCAATGATGATAGTAAGATCAAGAAATGGGCAGTATTTAGAATCGTCGTTTGCTTTATTAAGTTTCAGTTCATATATACCTACATGTAAGAGATGTAGAAGTCCTGCGATGCTTAAAAACCTTCCCACTAAACTATCTGAAGTTTTTTTAGTTATATGATAAAAAAACTAAACTAAATGCACATTCCATGCTAATGTCCGCAGTCAAATAAGAGCAATGCGATTATGACTTTTCATGGCCTTGAAATCGGTATTACTACAAACTTCGAAAATTAAGTGTGTAAAGGAAATTTGTGTTTGATCTGAATACCAATTTTCGCTTTTCTAAAACTTCATGTTGATTTATGTACTGGCACTTACATGTAGTACCAAAGCTGAATTGGAGACTACAAAAACGTGTCTTAGTTCTTTTAGTGTATCTGCGGTCATGATAACTTAGTTTCAATGTATCTTTTCAACACGAATTCCAATAGTTAGCCGAGTTTTAACAAAGTTGACACAAAATTTATTTGACACTAGCAGATGTATTATGATCTTGTTTGGCCATTTTGATCTTAACATAATCTTGACAAGCTTAACACAATTTTGTTAAGACTGTGTAAGACATTCAGCCGTATTTCAAGATAAAGGCTTTCAAGGGCGATCAAGACCTGTTCAGTTTATCAAGATCAAAGAAGATAAATGTGTTCAAGCGCGATCAAGATGTGTTAAGTTTGTCCAGATCAAACAAGAACTAATCGAGATCTTGTTTGATCTTAACAAACTTAATTCTTCTTGATTGTTTCTGAACGCAATTAACAAGTGGATCTTGTTTAATCTTAAACAATCTTAACACGTCTTGATCGTCCTTGGAAGTAATTATCTTGAAAACCAACTTAAAATCTTACACTGTCTTAACAAAATTGTGTTAAGCCTGTCAAGATCATGATAAGATCAAAATGGCCAAACAAGATCAAAAGATGTCTGCTAGTGTGAGCTTGTACCAAAATATACGCGGAAAAAGTAGACAGATCTTTATGCATCGACTAACAAGATATTGTCAAAATGGCCGAAAAAGAATCTTCTAGATCAAAATCAAATGAAATATAAAGGAAAAGGGTAACACGAATGGCGACAACATGTCAAAAATTATAGTTTCTAAAACTAGAAATAGTTATCGACTTGAATGAATTTTACAACAACGGCAGTAGAATACAGAAGGAACAAAGGAGTGGTATTTACAAAAATCGAAGTCAAAAGACATGGCAAAAACGAGAACACAGAAGACAATGACGTTAGACAGTTACAAAGCACGGAAATAAAAAAAACACACAAAATTCCAACATTCAAATTCAAAGCAATCACAGTGTGAACTCTCATGAAATTGAAAGTGACATCAGGTGCTTAGGAAGGGTCAGTATGTCCTTCTCTGTTAACAAAACCCGTCACACTGTACGTGAGTCAAATGATTGAAAGCGCGGCTTGTCGAGCTTTTAAACATGTATAAATTATTTAACGAGGTATAAGAAATTTCACAATTAACTTGTTTAAGCATTACAAACTGTTTCTCTAATGATTGGATAAAAAACACCGAGGAATGTATTCCAAATAGATCTGGCGGGAAATTTCACGAGACTTGTTTCCTCTGTAGACCCGAGAGAACAAATGTTTCAACACCCATCAGGAAATGTGAAAACTAATTAGAAAAAAAAAACATATACATAAATGAACAAGAATGAAACACCCACACAGCACAAAATCGCATCAGAAATGATGTATCATTAGGTTCTTCTGAAGATTATGCGTGATCTGCTGCACGCAGGCACAGATTATACACAAATAATGAAAAGTCATAGTCGGTGTCTGACATTTCAATCATACACTCTGAATCTACTCAATAGTTTTTATTCCAATTTAAGAATAGAAACATTGCCACAATTTGTCAAATCATCGTCACAACCGGTAATATTTTCTAGTTATTGAAGTTTTTTAACGTGTAGAAAATGCTGTATATGCAAGACGGCTGTCGGAACTTTTGTTACAATGTCAGAATCAGCACGAATGCCAATATTTATGAAACAGGACAGTTTGGTTCACATAACAAAATATCAAATCATGTCATTGAAATTGACTACTTTTACTTTTATTTGACTATTATCGTTTTCTTTTAATACCATAATACATTGTATAATATAATAAAAATATATGTTGCGAGGCAGCTTAATGTCATATAAATTAGACAGAATAAGTACGTTTTGAAAGCTGTCGTGAATGGAGAACAACGAAATAAAAATATGAAATAAAACTAAAATCTAAAAAATATATGTATAAGATAGAAAAGGCCCAAATTTTCGGAGTTAACTCCTTTGCGAGGGTGAAAAAAGAAGAACAGGACATCACCGTGGACCAAGACACGCGTCACTTCTGTTGTCTCCAACTAAAACCATGTAATTAGAACATCGATAGAAAAAAAATTAACGTTAGGTGTATATGTAGAAATTACGAATCAATTGATAAATAACCCAAAACCAAACAACTCATGATTAGTGCACATAAAAACAATATCTAATCTACGGTATTCTGTTAAACATTCATTCCCCTTGGACGTACTGTACCGAGGCGATGGATGATTCGCATGTTCAAGCATACGTCTATGATCACGACCTCTCTTCTTCTTTGGCCTTTTCTATCTTGTACATATTTTTTTAGATTTTAGATCTGTTGAATATACCGTCTTGTAAAGTATGAGCAACGCTCAGTGTTGAAGCACTCATTGTGACATCAGGATGAATAACAACAATAAAAGCGTTTTTCTATTACTTGTTACCATGTATTTGTACAGACTTTATCTCATTTATTTAAGCCCCATTTACATGCACAGTTTTGCACATATGTGTATTTTTACATAGGTATGCAAATTTGCACTGGTGTGCAATTACTGCATGTAAAAGCAACTGCATACGTGTGTAAACTTAACAAAGGGTGTAAATTTGCATGAGGTCAGGGGCAAGTGTGAATGTATATTTGCACACGTGTAAATTTATACGGTATGCATTTTGAACATGTAAATGCAAATTAAGAAATGCACACTGTGCAAAATACTGTCAGTTTCTGTCAATGAAATAGAAGAAAAGGATCCTTCAACTTGATTTGAATCATGAAATTGATGCACACACACTGAACTATTATTTCTGTAAAATTCAGACTTCTCTGACAGTTTTGTCTGATTTGTGAATTTTGGCTTATTAAAGGGGAAATTGGACTCCGATTGAAAAAATAAACAAAAGATACAATACAAATTTATATTTTCTACCATTCTACAAATTTCCAACATCTAACGAAAACTCAGTTTTATTTTTTACATGTTTTTCGGCCCTTTTCACTTCGTAAAGTTAGCTTTTTAAATTAAAATACATACCTCAGATTAAATGCATGCATAGCAAAAATACTTTAACATACTGGTGTAGTTTTACACACGTGTTAATTTACATACGGGTGTAAATCTTGTGCATGTAAATGGGGCTTTACTCCATATTCATTCTTTAATAACTTGTATTTAAAATTATCATGTGAAAAGGATCCAGGCTATAAGCGCCCTGCATCTTTGAAATTGGTCTGTGTGATAGAATCCAATTCCTACAGGGACTAACGCAATGTACTGACACATTCCAAAACATCCGTACTTTGTTAAATATTACTATAATTTTGTAAAATTGATATTTTATTTGTTTTTCCCACATATGGATAATGAGTGTACGTATGACATTGTATTATTGAATTTGACTATGACGCTGAAGTAAATTTTGTTATAATTTGTTGTTTCAAAAAATTGTCAAAGTTAAAAAATTAGTAAATGACATTCTACATGTGTTGCCAATATGAACAATATTATAATTAGGCTATGATATGACAATTTTCATACTTTGAAATACTTTTATACGTGGAAAGCAATTTTGGCGGTTTTCATAAATATCACTCTTTCGTCTGTACTTAAAATTGTGGTTTCATATCCGATATGTATATATATAAAAACCAGGAAAATGTACATTTAATTGTGTTTAAGGAAACCACTAAATCCATGAAAATCGGAAACCACGTACAATGGTACTTTTATTAAATTACACCCCGTAGGGCCCTCTGGATAATATTAAAGTCTCGAGATGACATGGGATGCAATGTGAAATATGCAATATAAAAATAAATTTTTGAATAAGTTTCATTTCCTAATAAAAGTTACTTTTGAGCAAAAAAAATTATATTTGTCGTAAAATATATTGAATGCATCTATTACGTGACCGAAGGTGTCATTTACTTAATTTCATGCTTGTTTTCTTTTCGCCCTATCTAGTGCCTACTTTTACTTACAACATACTTTTTATCGATAATTAGCATGCCAAGTAAATGAAAAAGGTGAACATTGGCTGATGCATAGCGGGTCCGGAGTTTGGAACCAAATTTTTCAGGACGATTTTTAATTTGTTGCAGAATTTAGGCAACAACTAACAAAAAATTGACAAAAAGAAAATCAAAATCAACTGGCCTGTTTTTATAGGCCAATCAGAACCCCCCTCCTTTTTTAGCTCATTTCAGGGTCAGTGTAAGCTATTGCCATCACTTGGCGTCCGTCGTCCGTCCATCCGTCGTCTGTTATATTTTCACATTTTCATCTTCTCCTCTGAAACCACTGAAGCAATATACAAAAAATACCGAAGTTGCATACAAAACAGTAAATTTCGTTATGCTGTACATGTGTTTCAAGGAGTTACCTCTCATCAGCAGCATTAAAATCAAACAATATGGAAAGCCACATAATCCAAAAGTTGTAATAAAAGTACTCATTACCAAATAAATCGTACCGGAAGCCAAATCAAGTACCAAGGACATCTATCGAGTGCCATACACGGAATGAAGCAACGGTATTTTTAAGGGGTTCGAATTTTGATAAAAACAGTAAATTTCTATAACACGCAAGGTAAAATTTTCATGTCAAACAAGTTTGACTATCGGGCTGGTGAATACCCTCGGGGACCTCTGGTCCACCAGCAGTGGCATCCGCCACTGGCATCGCTGGCAAAATTCAACCAAACTTTACAGGAATGATGTACTAAAGGTCTTTTATTAAGATTGCTCATTTCGTTGCGATCCGATAAAAAACATGGCCGCCAGCGCGGAACTTAGGTTTAACATTGGACCCTATGGGAAAAATCATATTTTCATCTTCTGCTCTAAAACCACTTAAGTAAATTCAACCAAACTTTACAGGAATTATGTACTAAAGGTCCTTAACAAAGATAGCTCATTCCGTTCTAATCTGATAAAAAACATGGCCGCCAGCGTGGAACTTAGGTTTAACATTGGACCCTATGGGAATATCGCATTTTCATCTCCTCCTCTGAAACCTCTGAAGCAATTTTAATCAAGCTTTACAGGAGTCCTTGACAGAGATTGCTCATTTCTTTCCGATCAGATTAAAAACATGCCCGCCAGCGCGGAACTTAGGTTTAACATTGGACCCAAGGGGAAAATCACATTTTCATCTTCTGCTCTGAAACCACTGAAGCAAATTCAACCAAACTTTACAGGAATGATGTACTACGGGTCTTTGACAAAGATTGCTCATTGGATTCAGATCCTATAAAAAACATGGCCGCCAGTGGGGAACATAGTCTAACATTGGACCCTATGGGAAAATCACATTTTTAGCTCACCAGGGTGAGCTTTTGCCATCACTTGGCGTCCGGCGTCCGTCCGTCGTCCGTCCATGTTCAGCTTATCGCGACATCAGCTAGTCACGTGACCAAATAAGTCACCATTACATTGTCGTTTAACGTAAAAGGAAAATGCACAGTACTGGACAATAAATCTAATATATCTTTTTTCTTGAGTTCGTTTTTAAAAATGTTCCAATCGAATATTGTTCTTTATTAAATTATCTTTCTTAAGATATAAATTGTTTTAGAATCGGAAAATGTTTGGCTACTTCAAAATTGATTTGAAAATTCACTATGTAAAATGTAAATTGTCCCGTTAATTTCTTTGTAAATATAGTAAATTTCGTGTTGGGTGGTGTAGGAAATTGCATAATATTTTGAAAATAAAATGCCATTTTAAAAATGTTCCAATCAAATTGGAAAGTTAAGAAAATTATCTAAAAGAAGATATATTTTTTTATACTTAAAGAGGTGATTCTTTTACTTCAAAATTGATTTGAAAATTTCCAAAATTTGAAAAATTGACGATGACCGGAAGTAAACTATCATTTGTTTACATTAGCAAGCGATCTTATTTCAAATATATAAGTCAGAAATTATCATGCAATATATATCTATTCACCAACTTTTTTTCATTTAATTTTATTTGGGGAGGGGTGAATTATATTTTATTTGGGGAGGGGGTGAATTATAAGAAAACTGTATGAAGTAAAGGCTGGTCTGTGTTTTATTCATAAAAAATCAAAATAAGTGCATAAAAATTTGGATCCCCCTTTGATTTTCTTAAAGTGCTATATTCAAAGTTTGTTTCTTCACAAAATTCTAAAAAATCAAAGTAACTCGATTTGGGACCATGTAATGTAACAGTCACTTTATGACCTTATTGATTTGTCACATCATCAGTGATGTTTTATGACCTTGTTAATTTGACACACACCCGTATTGTTGATTCCCTAATAAACAATTTTACCTGTACACACGTGTGGTACTTGTGGATTTATTAGTCAATAAATGACCATATTTTTGCAAGTGTTTTGGTGTTTACAAATTCGTGTGTTGTGTAGTCAACAACTATATAACTTTTGACGTTTAGAGATGCTTTTAAAAAGTCTTGTGATAATTATAAAGTTCTTTTTTGACAGATATTTATTTAATAAATTATATATTAATTTTAAAAAAAAAGTTTTAAAAATATAAAGAAAATTTTAATTCATAAACCATTATAAGCACGTATCGTTTACTCCTTTAATACTACACAAGTACCAGTACAATCACCGTTAACCAGTTTATACTTGATTGGCAGAGTTACATTTCCTGATTAAGTCGGTAATAGCTTGGTATGGTAAACTTTTCATTCAAAGATCTTCTCCTCTGAAACCAATGAGCCAAATGGAACCAAACTTGGTCACAATAGTCTTTAGGTGGACCCCTTTCAAAATTGTGTCCGGCAGGTTCGCATCTAATCCAAGATGGCCGCCAGCGTGGAACATAGATTAACATTGGACCCTATGGGAAACACATTTAAAGATCTTCTACTCTGGAAATACTAAGCCAATTGAAACCAAAGTTGTTCGCAATAGTCCTTAGGTGGTCGCCTTTCAAAATTGTGTCTTGCAGGTTCGCACCATATCCAAGATGGCCGCCAGCGGGGAACATAGATTAACATTGGACCCTATGGGAAACACATTCAAAGATCTTCTACTCTGGAACTACATTTACTAGGCCAATTGAAACCAAAGTTAGTCACAATAGTCCTTAGGTGGTCCCCTTTCAAAATTGTGTCCGGCAGGTTTGCATCTAATCCAAGATGGCCGTCAGCGGGGAAAATAGTTTAACATTGGACCCTATGGGAAAACACATTCAAAGATCTTCTTCTCTGGAACTACTTAGCTAATTGAAACCAAACTTGGTCACAATAGTCTTTAGGTGGTCCCCTTTCAAAATTATGTCCATCAGGTTCGCACCTAATCCAAGATGGCCGCCAGCTGGGAGCATAGAATAACATTGGACCTATGGGAAACACATTCAAAGATCTTCTACTCTGGAACTACTAGGCCAGTTGAAACCAAACTTGGTCACAACAGTGATAAGGTGGTCCCCTTTCAAAATTGTGTCCGGCAAGTTCGCACCTAATCCAAGATGGCCCCCAGCGGGGAACATAGATGAACATTGGACCCTATGGGAAACACATTCAAAGATCTTCTACTCTGGAACTACTTTGCCAATTGAAACCAAACTTAGTCACAATAGTCCTTAGGTGGTACCCTTTCAAAATTATGTCCGGCAGGTTCGCACGTAATCCAAGATGGCCGCCAGCGGGGAACATATATTAACATTGGACCCTATGGGAAACACATTCAAAGATCTTCTACTCAGGAACCACTCGGCCAATTGAAACCAGACTTGGTCACAATAGTCCTTAGGTGGTACCCTTTCAAAATTGTGTCCGGCAGATTCACACCTCATCCAAGATAGCCGTCGGGGGGGGGATAGTTTTACATTCAACCCTATGGGAAAACACATTCAAAGATCTTCTTCTCTGGAACTACTTAGCCAATTGAAACCAAACTTGGTCATGTTAGATCTGATTCTAAATAACAAGAAGGAAGGGCAATAATATATGTTACATTGGTTGCTCTTAAGTAGTACCATATGTTTTTTTATGTGACGTAAATTTCACGGCGTGTTAGTTGTAGGTGGATGATATTTGGTATGAAGATTGGTCTTAGGTAGTACATGACAGCTGACCATATGACTTATGCCTGTGACTTAAGTTTCATTGTCTGCAGTGACCATGTTTTGTATTTCTGATTAGACCAGTTTGATTTTTCTCATCAGTTTTAGCAACAAAGCAGGGATGGGCGAGACATCTATTAGGGTCCACTCTTATGTGTAAAATGGGTCAAAGAGGCCAAAAAAGGTTGAATATTGTTTTTGTCTGATTTAGACAGAATATTTTCATTGAAACATTTGTGAAAAGTTATTTCTTGAAAATTATATCATTGTGTCTGTACTTGTATTGTGTCCACACACACACTTAATTTTGCACTTGCCATATTGATTCAGGGTTAAATGAGCGGGGGTGTAACTGGCTGATCTAGTTGACTCTGGTTAAGCTTTTATGCACTTCGTATACAGTATGGCCCACCAGCATTTAGGTGGTGTGCAGATGCATTGTTAGGTACGTCAGCATACCACCCAAATTAAATCGTCTTGACTTGTATTGCATACATCAGTAGTTGATATGGCAAAAATCCGTAGGTTTTCAAAAAACGTTTTT
>MJUU01028733.1:3475-24918 GCA_002080025.1 Modiolus philippinarum
AATCCAAAAATGTAGGAGGAGTTTGAGTCACAAGAAAAGTGTGACGGACGGACGGACGGACGGACGGACAGACGGACGGACGGACGGACAGACGGAGGGTATAACATTATCCCCGAACTTTCTTCGAAAATGCGGGGATAAATATACAGTTTACGTTTCCCTCCTTCACCACACATTCAAATGAATAAAATATCTTAAAAATTCAAGGTTCCCAGAAGGAAATAATATTTGAAGCGAATCGCGTAGTATTGTCTTTGTCAAGATATTGCAAGATGTCAATTTTTTGTGATTTGAAATTGATATTGTCAAGTAATCTCAAGATGTAAACAACTTGTCATGAAAGAATATGCAAGTGCTTAACAATGATAATTCAGTGATATACTTACTTACATCAACAGAAATGAAATAAAGGTTCCCACGAATGTTGAAAAATGCATGTTTTTGATGAGGACCTTATGAAACTGTCCTAATTTTGTCAACATTTACACAGATTTCACATTTATTTCATGAAATTCGCGCCGGAAACTTTATTTGTGCAGGTAAATTAGAGTCGAATACGGTGAAAAAGATAATATTATCCGTATAACGCTGGTAATTGAAAAAGTGGATTCAGGCACTTCTCTTTGGTCACGTGGTATAACTCCTTATGCATATTCATAAATTTGCATAAAAAAAGTAACCCTCATTTTGCCATATGTTTTAAACCCAATAAGTAAAGATTTACCATCTGGTCCTGACAGGCAATTTGCAATATGAGAATGAGAATAAAAAAAATAGTATGTGCAATTGTGGAACAGAAGACCTGAACATATTGCGCCAATCATTATCAAAATACTAGTGGAAGCTTTCAATGCCTCTTGGAGTGCTTCCTCGAGTGAAAGAATGTCTGTTTTATAGATTGCTGTACCGTAGACAACTTCTCTTTTGTTGATTTGATATCTCCCATACTCTGTATCAATAAAGCTTGGAATTTGATCAAAGTTCAGCAGCATGTTTCTTTATTTACCAGTTTGTCTCAGTTCTTCAACTGTCCGGCTGTATAGAAAATCACCTAAAATCAATGCTAAATCGAGATCAAATTTTTAAGGGTCTTCAAATTTTTCACACCAGATGGCTATTTGTGCTAGTATGACTTGGCACTGGCAGGCTGGCTATGCTACTATGACTTGGCAACCGCAGGCTATCTGTGCTAGTCTTACTTGTCGCTCCAAGGCTATCTGTGCTATTAAAGCTTGGCACCCGACGGCTATATTTGCTAGTATCACTTGGTGCCCGAAGGCTATCTATGCTAGTATCACTTGGTGCCCGAAGGCTATCTATGCTAGTATCACTTGGCGTCCGAAGGCAATATATGCAAGAATCTATGTTAGTATCTAGAGCCTTTGGTGGGGGCGTACCCAAACAGTCACTGAGAGCCTTTTTTATAGGGGGCGTACCCATGTCGTCACTATGAGCCTTTTTTGTAGGGGCGTACCCATGTCAACGTCAATTGTAAAGCTTTTGATGGAGAGGTTGCTCGTCCTCTTCTTTGCTTCAGATTTTTTCCAATTCTTCTTTCGTGGCATTACACTTTCTTTCCTGGAAAATGAGTAAAAAGACATAAAACTCTAAGATCTGTTTGTGTTTTTGACAATTGTGTGTATTTTCAAATTTATAAAAATAATTGATTGGTGTGCCATGTTGCCTGTTCTACAGAAAATCCATTTTGGCTCAGTGGCCAATATTTGTAAAATTATATTTTTTTAGCATCAGGTGCATATCTAGATCAAGAGAATATATCCTGCAAACTCATTTAAAATACAATTTTTGAAGGAATTAACAAACTGAACAAGGGCTGTCGTCTAATGGCAGCAAGATATTTGAGATATATGAGATATATGACCATGAATCAATATGGAAAGTGCAAATTTAAATGTAGGTGGGTGGGGACACGATACAGATGTGGGCATAGTACAGGTGTGGACACAATATGAGTATGGACACGGTGATATAATACTCAAGAAATAACTTTTCACAATTCTGCGAAAATATTGTCCAAAAATTCAGCTTTTTTTTTGCTTCTGTGCCATTTTACACAAAAACCACAAGTGTTTCGTTACAAAGCTTTGAAAATAACTTCTGAAGAGGATAACAATGAAAAAAGTGTTTTTCTGTTTCACATTACCTATACCCTTTGCATTATTTCTTTGAAAAATTGTCCAAGTCTAAAATATCATTGCAGATGGAATCAATGAAAGTCTAAGTCAAATTGTCTCCCTTTCTGGTTTTGCACAATAATTTTATTCCTTCATGCACATCTCTTTCTGCAATACCAAGAGCTTTTGCCGAATTGCAGCGAGGTATATCCCGCTAATTGAACCCTGAATCAATATGGCAAGTGTAAATTTAAGTGTGTATTGACACAATACAGTTGTGGACACAGTACAAATGTGGACACAATACAAGTACAGACAAAATGCCTTCTTTTTTACCTGAAAATATAAAAAGGCGAATTATCTCCCCTTCAAAATTTCAGATAGCAACCATATTACTTCAAGATCACCTTCAGGTGGTGTACTAAAACTGCGACATTAATGGCCTTCCAAACGTTTAGATTTTATCTGCACTGAAGAGACAAAAATTGTCGAAATGCACATATGCAGAAATTACATTCACAGTTACTTCGGTATTTAGTTATTTATTAAAATCCAGTGGTTTTTGAGAACATGCGCTGACATGGATCAACCCTTCCCCTTTTTGCAGAAAATATCCAAAGTTGAATTTTCTCCCCTTCAAAATTTTAGAAAGCAACCATAATATTTTATGCACATCTTCAGGTGGTGTGCTACAACTGTGTAACATTTCATCAAAATCCAAGCAGCCATTTAGGAACATGGGCTGACAAGTTTCAATCTCTTCCCTTTTCCAGAAAATATTCAAAGACGAATTGTCTCCCCTTCAAAATTTCAGTCACTGACGATAAAACTTCATGCACATCTTCAGATGGTGAACTACAATTGTGTAACATTTCATTAAAATCAAAGCAGCCCTTTAGGAGAACATGCGCTGACAAAGTTCGTTCCCCCAATATTCCAGAAAATATTCAAAGATGAAGTATCTCCCCTTCAAAATTTCGGGCATCAACCATATCATTTCGTGCAGATCTTCAGATGGTGTACTACAACTGTGCAACATTTCATTAAAATCCAAGCAGCCATCTATGAGAACATGCGCTGACAAGGTTTGTTCGCCCCCCCCCTTTTTCCAGAAAATATTCAAAGACTAATTATTAGGGGGTATTAGTAAGAAATGAGCTTTGCTGGCTTGGTGAATCTCTAAAATTTGTAAAAATTCAAAGTCAAATTATCTCCCCTTCCTGGTTACGGACAATAATTATATTCCTTCATGCACATTTCCATATAGTGTCCTTCCTTTCTATAAAGTTTCGTCGAAATCCTACAAGTGCTTTAGGAGGAATTGTGCTTGAAAGAAGTGTGGACAGACAGACAGGGTGATTCCTATATACCCCTATACTTCGTTTGCGGGGGGGGGAGGTATAACAAGAGCTGTCGCCGATTGGCAGCCAGTTATACCCCCGCTCATTGAACCCTGAATCAATATGGCAATGCTAAGTTAAGTATGTGTGGACATAATACAAGTGTGGACACAATACAAGCATTGGCATAGTTGCAGTGATAATTAAGCTGAGAAATTCTTGACGAAAAATTTAACTATATGGCTATAAAGGAAAAAATCAAAGTTTTCGTCAAACAGGAAGTAGATGAGTTGTGCACTTGAAAAGGGGATACACGGTACAACTCATCATACTTAAGCTTCAGACCAAATATCAAAATATTACTACATAGACAAGCTGAGAAATCCTTGACGAAAAATTTCAATATATGGCTATAATGGGAAAAATCAAAGTTTTCGTCAAACAGGAAGTAGATGAGTGACGGACTTGAAAAGGGGAGACAAGGGACAACTCATCATGCCAAAGCTTCAGACCAAATATCAAATCATTACTACATACTCAAGCTGAGAAATCCTTGACAAAAAATTTCAATAAATGGCTATAATGGGAAAAATCAAAGTTTTCGTCACACAGGAAGTAGATGAGTGACGGACTTGAAAAGGGGAGACACGGTACAACTCATCATGCCAAAGCTTCAGACCAAATATCAAATCATTACTACATACACAAGCTGAGAAATCCTTGACGAAAGATGTTCCGGACGGACGGACGGACGGACAAACGGACAGACGGACGGACAGACGGACGGAGAGACAGACGGACAAGGGTAAAATAGTATACCCCCTCTCCTACGGAGCGGGGGTATAATTAAAAAATGAGCTATGCTGGCTTGTTGAACCTCTTAAAATCTGTAATAACAAAATTTTAAGTGCATGCATTATGTGCAAAACCACATCTGATAAACAAACATATACTGAAAGTTTGGTTGGAATCTGACCAACAGTTTCGATTGAGTCACACATTAACAAACTAAATTCACAAATAAGCTATTTAGGCTAAGTGAACCTCCAAAATCTGTAAGGCCACATAAATTTTAAGTATTAGGTGCACAATTTCATCAGGTGAACAACATATCCTGAAAGTTTGGTTGGAATATGACATACAGTTTATAAGGATTTCTAGATTAACAAACTGAATTAAAAAATGTGGTGTTTTCGAAAAAGTTAACCTTTAAAACCTGTATTATCAAATTTTTATGTATCAGATGCACAACAAGATCAGGTGAACAACATATCTTGCAAGTTTGGTTAGAATCTTACTTATAGTTTTGATGGAGATTCGGATTAACAAACCTATTAACAAACTAGAAACACTGCGAGTAACCCTGCTTCCCCATTTGATTCCAGAAATAAAAACTCCAGAAAAAAATGAAAAATCTAATCATATCAAGTTTTGTAATAGATCGTGCGCAATGGTAATATGTACTGAACATTCTGTGAAAATTTCAGTGAATTTCACAAAGTGGTCTAGGGGGAGTTGTCGCCACAAAGTGTGAACTCCTATGGCAGAAAGACAAACAAATGGAGGGAAGGAAGGACACCATGATCACTATTTACCACCGGCTAAAGAGTGGGGGATGGGGGTTGTTTACAACTATATAAGGTAAACAACATATCCTGCAAGTCTGTGTGGAATCCGACTTGTACATGTAGCTGTGATGGAGTTCCAGATTAACTAACCAGATTAACAAATGGGCTATTTTGGCTACGTGAGCCTCTACAATCTGTAAAACTATAATATATTATATATTAATATTAATATATTAAAATTGATGGGTATTCCATGGAATACTTGTGTCGCCTGCACTACAGAAGAGCCGTTCTTGGCCGTGTGAACCTCTGAAATCTGTAAACTTAAATCTTTAAGTATTATGCGCATGGCTAAGACTAGGAGAAAAACATATTCTGCAAATTTCTGCAAGAATGTGAATATAGTTTTGGGGACTTGCAGATTAACAAACAGAAACAACAAATGAGGTATGTTGGCTTGGCAAACCTCTTAAATATGTAAAATCAAAATTTCAAGTATAATGTGCATAACCAGACTTGATAAACAACACATACTGAAAGCTTGGTTGGAATCTCACATACATTTGTGAAGAAGTTGAAGATTAACAAATGAGCAATTTTGGCTCTGTGAACCTCTAAATCTGTAAAATCTAAATTCTAAGTATCAGATGCACAACTACACCAGGTAAACAACGTATCCTGAAAGTTTGGTTGGAATCGGACTAGCCGTTTTGAAGGAGTTGTGGATTCAAAAAGCAACACTCACAAATGAGCAATTTTGGCTCTGTGAACCTCTAAAATCTGTAAAATCAAAATTCTAACTATTAGGTGCACAACTACACCATGTGAAATACATGTCCTGAAAGTTTGGTTGGAATCGGAGTTGCGGATTCAAAAACCAACGGACGACGCAGGACGTAAGACGACAGATAGTAATCTCTATGTGTCGACTCTGCTTACAGCAGGCGACACAAAAATTATATAAAATTGGCTGCATAACTACATGTACTCCAGGTGAACAACGTATCCTGAAATTTGTTTGAACAGACTTGTGGTTGGATTAAAAATTGATGGGTGTTCCATGGAACAATTGTGTCGTCTGCACTACAGAAGAGCCATTTTTGGCCCAGTGAACATCTAAAATCTGTAAAATTAGAATTTTAAGTCTCATGTGCATATTGATATTATAAGATAAACGTATCCTGCAAATTTGTTTAGAATTTGAATTCTAAATTTGAAGGACTAGCAGATTAACAAACTGAATTAACAAACTAGTTATGTTGGCTTGTCAAACCTCTAAAATCTATAAAAAAAATTGAAGTATAATGTGCATAATCAGATCTAATAAACAACATGTACATGATGTACTAAAGTTTGGTTGGAATCTGACAAACTGTTTAACAGTTGTGAAGGAGTCGAAGATAAACAAACCTAATTAACAAATGAGCTATTTTGGCTCTGTGAACCTCTAAAATCTGTAAAATCAAAATTTAAAGTATCAGGAGCGCAATTATATCAAGGCATCAAGGTATTCTGAAAGTTTGGTATATGACTTACACTTTTGAGGGAGTTCCAGATTAACAAACTTAATTAACATATGAGCTATGTTGGCTCAGTGAACCTCTAAAATCTTTTAAATCAAAATTTTACGTATTAGATGCACAACTAGATCAGGTGAACAACATATCCTGCAAGTCTGGTTGGAATCTGACTTATAGTTGTGATAGAGTTGGGGATTAACAAACCTGATTAACAAATGAGCAACTTTGGCTCTAGGAACCTCTAAAATCTGTAAAACTAAAATTCTAAGCATCAGGTGCACAAAAAATCCTGCAAGTTTGCTGGAATCTGACTTATAGTAAATTATGGACTTGTGAATTAACAAACCAGATTAACAAATGAGCAATTTTGGCTCAGTGAACCTCTAAAATCTGTAAAATCAAAATTCTAAGTATCACGTGCACAAGTACACAAGATGAACAACATGTCCTGAAAGTTTGGTTGGAATCAGACAAGCAGTTTTGAAGGAGTTGCAGATTGAAGAACCGACCGACGACTCATTGCAAATACTCAAATGACATTTATCTTAAAGTTTTGTATGAAAAAAATCTTATCAACGGCAATTAACACACAGCATCGCAGACTGAACATCGTTCCATCAACGGCAATCAACATATCAACACCACTGCCTAATCCTGGTTTGAATTTAGTTAATTCCAACCCTAATTGTTGCAAAATACCGTCTGTTTCAGACTACTCATCTTGTCAACTCTTTCCAGGCGATACATGTAACATGTGTAATGTGTATTCAAAGACGTACGTAAAATGCGACAGAAATAATATCAAACAAACAGACGGACAAGGTGAATCCATGTATCACACTCTCTATCAAGTAGAGGTATAATAATGTGTTACAGAACTGACAGGCTAAAAGACGGAGGGGAAGACAAGGGTTAAACAGTTTACCTCTCCTCCAGAGAAGAGGAGTAAAAAGTTCATTTCCTTTACCCTTTGTTTGCTTTCCCATTATAATTTCTAATAGTATTTATGAAATCATCATACAAAAGGTTCATCATATTCAATGTCTGCTTTTACGAGACATACTTTATTTTGTAACAAGAAAACAATCACAAAACAAATATTTCAAAAATCCCCCACCATTAGGGCATCTTTTAAACAAAAACATTTTGTAAATTCTCAAATATTATTAAAGGGTATATACATTTGTATAACTATAATCAGTCAGACCTCATCATAATTTGAACTTGTTTTAGGATTTATTGAGTAAAAACATTGTATATATTGTATTAAGAGCTGAAGATATACATCTACTAAGAGCTTACAAGGCAATGTTGTCAAATATCTAAGTTATCACAAGCCATAGCTCCAATAACAATAATCTAACAGAAAATTGTTGAATCTGCTTGAAGTATCATAGGCCGGCCATAAAAATGTTGGCTTGCTGTTTATCAACGGACTCATTAAAGTCCCATTTACTCATAAATTTGTTTACTCTTTTCGTAAGACATATTCTTTTTTTAAATCAGGCACCTTAATCTTTTCAGGAAAACAAATATTCAACTACATGTACCACCTAACCTAAATGCAAAATTTTGAGCAGCAAACCAAAAATTTTTGAATGATGGCCTAGCTGAATACTTACTGGACGGACAAACAGACCCACAACAGTGATAGGCGCACAGAGGCCTAACGTTGCTATAGCCCTGCACTGTGTTGTGGCAGGGGCTTTGTAAAGATCAGTCATGTTGCCTTGTTGAACATGCTTTCATCACCATAAATTTACACAGGAGTACCCCCACCCTTTCCCCTTTCTTTCAAAAAGAAATTCATTTAACGGAAAGATTTCCATGTGACACCATTTGGTTGACGGAATAAGCAAAGAGATACATAGTGGGGAGCCGAACGGAACTCTTTGCAGGCCATAAGAGAATGCGTTCGATCTGGATGTACCCACTATGTTCAATTCACGGCAATCACGCTTTTGTATGACAAGTTTTACATCTCAGCTAATGAAAACGCAATTAAAGGGTGCCCTTGCATACTGATAAATACATTGAAGTGTTCTGTATACCCTAGATCTAACTAAAACGTTGGAGATAAAAATTTCGGTCACTTTTCTTACCAGTTGCAGAAATAAAAATGGCGGCGATATCGGTCTCCCTAAAATATGCCCTACCATCGCGTGGTGAACCTATAACCCACAAACAAAATTGTTTCTCATTGAATTGATTTAAGTAAGATATCGTATGATCACTGCAAGAATTCAGAACAAATGTACAAACAAACACTTAAAAAATATATAATATTACCTCCCTTGTTAAAATTCTTCAGGTTTACAAATTCAATTTTTCAGCTTTTATTGGACATAAAAAATTTTGATAATTTACCTTCAAGTTAAATATATAATTTTTCATTTTAACCAACATAATTTATGATGAGTTTTGTAAAATTTTATTTTAAGTTGAAAATATTAAATAATATAAAAACCCTTTACTTCTGTATAGTTCTAACACCTCCCTCATCTTTCATCATCTCTATGCTAAAAGTAATGATATGCCCAAAACACATCCAAAATTTTACCACAGGACAGTTATCATGAAAGACTGTCAAAAGGGTATAAGGAAAATGCAATTAAAAAATAGGTCTTAAACAACGGCAGTAGAATACCGAAGGAACAAGGGAAGCAATGACTACAAAAATCGAAGTCAAAAGATATGGCAAAATGGTAACAGATAAAACAAAGACAAAACAAGGACGTGGGACAGATACAATGCACGGAAATAAAAAGATAACATTAAGAACTAAGGCACTCATAGTGTGAACTCCCATGAAAACCCGGAGTGACATCAGGTGCTCCGGAAGGGTAAGCATGTCCTGCTCCGCTAGCGACACCCGTTACACTATCGGTGAGTCAATCAAGGTTTGAATCAAATCCGGTTATGTCTAGTCCATGAAGACGTGAAATCTAGCTGAAAATGACCGTTTTCATTTGGGACACAGACACGTCATATCTGTCAATGATGTCATGGTGACGATCACTTCTAATTTAGGAAGTGTACAACAACATGTGATATTCACTTGAATCACTTCATGTATTTGGTTCCAGGAATTGGCTAAGTAGTTTCTAAGGAAAGAATCTTTGAAAGTGCTTTCCTATAGAGTACAAAGTTGAACTAAGTTCCCTACTGGCAGCCATGTTGTATGAAGAGCAGTCTTAATTGCCTACATATTTTTTGAAGGGCACCAACCAAGGACTACTGTAATCGAGTTCGGATAAAATTGGCATTGTTTCAGGCATCTTTGAATGCTTTCCCATAGGGTCCAATGCTAAACTATGTTCCCCGCTGGCGGCGATCTTGGATATGATGCAGACTTGATGGAATCATTTTTCAAAGGAACCAACTAAAGACTATTGTGACCAAGTTCGCTTCCAATTAGTCTAACAGTTTTTCAGAATGAGATCTAAGAAAACGTTTTCCCATAGGGTCAAATGGTAAACTAAGTTCCCCAATGCTGACCATCTTGAAAGAGGCAGGAGAACTTGACCAATTTCAAGAAAACGTAGTGTTTAACATGCTGAATATTTTTGCAATTTCAACTTGATCTGTATCTCAAAGCGTTTTTGAAATATAGGACAAAAAGTATAAAATCACGAAAAATGTGACCAATAAAGGGCCATAACTCTTATATAGGTACTTGGATTTTCTTCAAAATATTCATGTGGGTAGATCTTAACATGCTGAACATTTTTGCAATTTAAACTTAACCTCTATCTGTTATAGATTTTTTAATAAAAAATGAAAAACATCAAAATTGTGAAAATTTTACGGAAAAGGGCAATAACTCTTAGACAGGTCATCAGATTTTCTTCAAAATTTCAGCATGGGTAGATCTTGTCATGCTGATCATTTTAATCCCGTCAGATTTTTGATATCTGTAACGGTTTTTGAGTTATTTGCCAAAAACTGTGATTTACCCCTATGTTCTATTTTTAGTTACGGCAGCCATGTTGTTTGACCTAAGACATACAAAATAACAAATTTGAAACTAGATACCCTAGTTATGATTGAGTTAAAGTTTGGTTCCATTTGACCCAGTGGTTTCAGAGGAGAATATTTTTGAAAGTGAGCTAACGACGGACGGGCGACGGACGGACGAAGGAAGACGGACGCCAAGTGATTGCAATAGCTCACCCTGGCTTAGCCAGGTAAAAAGGTTAAAGAACGAACGTACCCTTTTCTCTGCATTTGTTAATAATAATTCTGAAGACACAAAAATTGTTGAAATGGCCATATGCAAAAACTAAGTTCACAGTAGTTCGGTATTGATTTATTTCTAACATTTTTGTTACAAACTTTGAATGAGAATACAATATTGCAGGATGTGTTTTTAGAGCTGTAAGTAAACTTAATTAAGTGAGCACCGAACCGTCAGTCTAATTCCTATTTAACGAATATGTTGTATTTAAAGTGATAAGGACAGAGCAATTTTTTTCATCACTCTTTCCCCTAATAGATACGTTATACATACCTTAATTTTACGAGAAATAACTTTGTAATATTATGCAATTTTAAGCACATGTGCTAAATATGGAAAGCGAAAGTATCGCTTTTGTGCAATGGCACAGGGATTCCTTGTTTACTATTTGTGCGATATATTTGATTGTAAATGAAGGGTTGATTCATCGAATAAATTATTACGTATTACAGCACAAACCTGCGAAAACTATCCACGAATAACCACGATCCATGTTTTTTTAGTTTCCTTGTCTGTGCATCTAATATTATTTAATCTCCAATTGTTGTTGATTTGCTGCTTCACTTGAAATAGAGATGCAGGAAAAGTAATTTTGTAGAGAATCAAAAAACAAGAACTCAAGAAGCAAACGTTTGCATTGATATGTTCGGTAGGTAATATTTGTTTTCTTATCTAATGTAGAAGATGGAGGGTCCTTTAATTTTATATAGTGAGTAAATGTCTATATAACTTTACGATAGGTTGCGTAATATTACTAATATATGTGATGTCATGTAGACAGACTAAAGTGATTACATAGTCTCATTAGTCCTTTTACTTTAGTACTTTTCTACTTTTCATTTCGGACTTCAGGGTAATTCAAATTAAATTCAAAACAAATTTGCCTGATAGAATTTACATGCGTAGAAAAGAATTACAAATCATGTTTCATACCGTTGTTCAGTTGTATCACGCAAAATATAATCATGAGAATCTCAAATTTGGAACATTATTTAACTTCTTGTTTTCGTAGCAAACTTTCAAAAGTATCACAAAAATACCTGCAATGAAACTGTACGTTAGAAACAAAAGATATTTTGCCAAAGTTCTCATGCTCGTACCAGGAGCTGTCAGTATACAGGAAACAAGTTCAGCCAGTCTGCACGAGTACGTCACACTCACAAACCCTGCGATAGGTCCTAAAAAGAAAAACAATAATTAGAGGGTCTGGAAATTAAAATGGATCGATTCAGATATGCCCATATAACTGATCAAAAATCACTTTATATTTATGTTTACCCAATCAGGAAAGTCTTCATTTTGATGCTTTGAACGATCAGAAATGCGAAAACAGTGATACATTCAGCTGATTTATTTTTCAAGTCGATAAAGTATGCAGGTCTAAAGCAATGGCATTAGAATATTTAAGGAACAAATGATTTGGTTACTACAAACATCACAGTCCTTAGACATGACAAAAACAAGAAAACAGAACAAAATGCAAGAGACAGCGACAAAGCACATACATAAAAATAAAACATTCCGAACAAAAAAGTTATTGCTTTATATGCATAGAAATTGTGAATAATGTTGATTACCTGCGAAAGCAATACAAGAAAAAATAGCTGGATACTCTCTATAAAATTTATGCAATACGACATGAAGGTCTGTAATACGTTGTCAGTATTTCTGCATACAAAATTTCAAACGATTTAAAATTTCCTATGAGGATCAAGTTTGATATGAATGAAGCTAGAATTTAAAAAGAGAATGGTTCTGACAATTAAAGGCCTTCATTTTGAAGAAAGAAAATACTAAATGTAAGGAATCTATTTTTTTAGAATGGAAGAATTACTGAACGTGCCATACACTTACATTTAATTATAAAACAGGAAGCACCTACAATGGCCGAAAATCACAGTCACATAGAACAATCCACAAGAAAAACATCGATAAAAGACTAAAGACAAACATGAACAAAAAACTCGGGATAGCCGGACTTGGTACCGGCATTGGCAATAGCTAGCGGTAAGGTGAAACCGGTTAACAAGTACCCAACCTTCCCCTTTAACTATTCTGTTTCCCTATAGCATAATAAACATACAAATAAACCAAATACAGGTAGACTACTCAAAGACCACAATCTTGAAAAAGAAAGAATAAGAAGAAACGTAGTTTAGAAAGATGGGCCAAGGAGTGTTCGCAGCTTAACTGGCCGGCAAGCCTGAAGGGCCTGGTTTGTTGGTAAAACACTGTTGCATCAATAATAAAAATCATTAAAATCAAAATCAAACTCCAAACTTCCCAAAGGGCTTGGTAAAGAATCATCATGTATTTCAGTAGATATCAGCGGCATAAGTTAGAGGCCAGTATCCATGTTTAATCTTCAAGGTCACTGGATCCCAAAGCGGATTCATACAGAATATGCTGCAAATATCCCCTATAAAGAATGTAAGTAACGTCCAAGTTTTTGTAATCAGTTTATGGTAATTTAATTTGGTTTAGGTCCTATTATGCATTTACTGAAAACTACATCGAAGTAAAAAGTTGGAAAAAATTAAACATGGCAAGGTAACACCAACACAAATGAAGACAACATAACAAGAGTAAAACAAATAAACCATAATAAATAAGAATGCAGAGAAACTAAAGAACTATTAGTGTACACCTCTGGGGGAATTTTCAGGAGATCTGGAAAGGTAAACATTATCTGTTCCGCGAGTGGCAGTCGAATTTGTAACAGGGGATTTATTCCGGCAGTGTATTCCTTTCTTTTGGATAAATGCATTAGAGTAGAATATCCAAGACTCTTGACAACTCTGTTCGTTTTTTTTGGTTTTTTTTTTTGGTTTTTTTTTGGGTTTTTTTTTTATAATACCCTCATTTCCGATGCCACTGCTGGTGGACTGTTGGTCTCCGATGGTATTCACCAACCCCGTAGTCAGTACTTCGATGCTGGCCCGAAAACCGATTGTATTGAAACTTGCAACTTCCTTTTTGTATCCTATTGGTAATTTGTTATCTATCAGTTTTAGTATATTTCAGCTTATTGATTGCTATATACAGAGCAGGACATACTTACCCTTCCGGGGCACTTGATGTCACTCTCAGTCTGTTTTTTGAGAGTTCACACTGTAAGTGCTTTAATTTTTTTGTATTGTATATGTAATGTTTGTGTGTTCTGTGGGCATATAGTGTCTTTGGTCTTCCGGTGTTCTTGCTTTTGCCTTGTCTCTGGACTTTGATTTGTGTAATCTTGTGCTTTGTATTCTACTGTCGTTGTTTTTTCCAAATGTTTTGATTTGATCTGCACTGAAGGGACATAAATTCTCAAAATGCGCATATGCAGAATTTAAATTCATAGTAACTTTGGCATTTTGTTATTCGTATTTACGCCTGTTACATAACAGTGATCATAATTGAAAAAAATGTCATAAGAACAATTAGTAGTATAGTCAGGTGAGTCTGGGTCAGGTGAATCTGTTACCATATTCGGAACCAATTCAGATTTTCGCTTTAGAACAGCATATATTTTTTTGCCCAATGACCCCAAATTTTTTTTTCAAAAATAGCATCAATACATGATTTGAAATCGTTTTACAAAATCTGAACAAATTGAAGATTTTCCTTCCACTTAAACTGTGCACTGAAAGTTTCAATGTAATTGTAAGGTAAAAAAAAAAGATATCATTTTTCGCCATTTTTTTCATTGTTGAATATATAGGAAACAATGTCCATAATCTTTCAATATTTTTAGATGAATGTGATTTTTTACCAGTGCTCTTTTCATTTTTAGTATAAATAACAAAATACCGAAGTTACTGTTAATTTATTTTCTGCATATGCGCATTTCGACAACTAATGTCTCATCAGTGCAGATAAAACCAAAACATTTGGAAGTCCATAAACCAAAACACATGTTAAAGCTGATAGAGAACAAATAACCAAAAGGGTCTGAATAGTATAAATTATAAATCCTACATTTAATTAATTTCACCTTAGTACATCCTTAAATAACTTTTTTAGGATTTGTAAAAATGCTTGTTTACAAAAAAGTCTTTTAAGTCTTTTTTGAGCTAGCCGGCAGTTTAGCGGCGAGCACTCCTCGACCCATCTTTCTAAATTACGTTCTGTCTATTCTTTCCTTTTCAAGATTGTGGTCTAAGAGTTAGTGGTCTACCTGTATTGGGTTTTATTTGTATGTTTATTATACTATAGGGAAACGGGATAGAGAAAGGGGAGGTTTGGGTACCCATAAACCGGTTTAACCCAACCGCTGGCTGTTTCCAGTGCCGGTACCAAGTCCGGGTATCCCGAGTTCCTATCGTTATCTATGTTTGTATTTTGTCATTTTATTGTTTTTCTTGTGCAGTTCCCTGGTTGATTGTGGCATGTGATTGCAATGTTCGGTCATTGTAAGTGTTTCCTGTTATCTTCCTTTCATTTATTTTAAGCATACAATTTCAAGGAATCTCTAAGATAAGCTTTCGTTTGTAAAATTTTGCTGAAAACAACTGAAATTCATAATAGGTTATTTAAAAAAAATGTGTGTGTCATTTTGATTGTAAAAGATGAAAGTTACTTGTTTATAATACTCTTTTTCAGATTGTTTTGAAACACAAACCTGCCAACCCTATCCATGAATAACCACGATCAATTATCTTTTTGTAACTCTATGTGTGTTTTTATGCACTATATGTACCATTTAATGCAAATGCACACAGGTTTAAGTCTTATTGATAAAATACCCTGACTAGCCATATCATTTCTGTTTTCAGTATGATAGAACTTTAGTGTTTTAATTAGCAGGTTTGAAAATTGTTAGCACTTTATTCATGTTAGTTATAAAGTTTTAATAAAATCATTTATAATTAGCCAAACGTCCAGCGATCAAAAGCAAACACATACGACTAGTGCAAGCATTTTGCATATTTGTTTTCAGAATTATTCCAATTTGTTTTCTCAATCATCATCTTTTTATTGAATTCATCATTTATTTCATTTATTGTGCTTTGTTCTTTCGGTATTCTACAGCCGTTTTTACGCCAACATGAAACAATTTACATAGTATATAACATAGTAGACTATTATAAGATCACGAGACAAGGTCTCTACGAAAGCATGGTAAAATACAAAAATTTCTCTCAAGTTGAAAATTAAACAGTAAATTTCATTATGGTCTTCACACGTTACAAGGAGTAACATCTCACCAGCAACATTAGAATCAAATAATATAGAAAGCAATAATCCAACATTAGTCAAAAAGAATAACTCATTACCAAAAATATCGAAATAGAAG
This sequence comes from Modiolus philippinarum, assembly GCA_002080025.1. Taxonomy (NCBI): domain Eukaryota; kingdom Metazoa; phylum Mollusca; class Bivalvia; order Mytilida; family Modiolidae; genus Modiolus; species Modiolus philippinarum. Next base: position 19,554 of record MJUU01028733.1, read on the forward strand.
GCCAAATCCAGTACCGTAAAGGCCAGATCCAATATCATAGTCATTCACCGAGTGCAATACAAGGAACGAAGCCTAAGTTTTTGTAAGGGGCTAGAATTGTGATAAACACAGTAAATGTCTATCAAACGAGAGGTGATTTTTTCATGTAAGAAAAGTCTAACTATTGGGCTGGTGAAAACCCTCGGTGAAAACCCCCGGGGTTCCACAGCGGTATCGGCCTAATGGTTTCAAAATACAAAAATACCCAAGCTGCATAATAAACAATAAATTTCGTTTTGCTATACATGTTTTTCAAGGAGTAAACCTCTCATCAGCAACATTTTAATCAAATGATATGGAAAGCCATAAAACCAAGCAATTGAACAACGCTTTTATTGCTGGTCTTCATGTTGAAGTCACCATGAGGCCTTCAACAATGAGCTTATACCTCATAGAAAATTCAAGACAACCTGTAGCACCGGATTGTTGAATGTTGAGCAGCGCTACATTAATGTAGTTGTTTTTCAATGGTGGGCAAGGAATCGTCAACAAACATAAAAAGACTAGCAAAGTGTTCTTACAACTACCGACATTCTTTGCCCGACAAAAAAGACTCATAGAAGATATTCTTAACAAATAAACAACCACATATCAGTCGAAAAGTCAATTGCAAGAACACTTGACATAATAAAATAGCGAAATGTGTACGATATATCAATATTTGGAAATCACAATAAAATGCCAATATTTAAAAGCATGAAAGCGTATCCATATGCGATATTCTTTCGAGGACAAGTAAACCATAGGTGAAACATATAAAAGACATGCATATCTCACAAGAGGAATCTTTTATGGACTTCACAATGCAGGATAGAAAAACTCCAATCTTAAATTAACAACAAGAGAATATGGTGTCAAAACATAAGGCAAAGTCTCTACGAATACATGGTAAGACAAAGCAATGGAAAAATTACACAATAGAAAAAAGAAGGGAAACGGGGAATGTGTCAAAGAGACAACGACCCAAAGGGGAGTAATAACAACTCAAAGCCACCATAAGATCTTCAATGACGCTGTTATTGGTGTTCATTGTTGAATTCACCCTGAAGCTTTCAACAGTGATCTGTGCTCCTACCTAATAACAATTTCAAGACGGCCCCTGGCACAAGCATGAGTGGTATTTATTGCTAAATGTCGAACAACGCTACATCGATGTTATGTTTTTACTCATGGATGCGGGATCGTCAACAAACATAATATTAAAAGTGTTCTTACGATCGCTGGTATCCATTTCCCGACAACTAAACCTTATAGAAGACAATCATAATATATGACGAAAGCAAAGGACATTTATACAGTCGACTGGAAGAATACTTCGCAGAATTTAATAGCGAAATGTGAAAACTGTAAACAGAATGGGCAGAAAAACTATTTCCAAGATTTTATTCATGTCAGACAAGTCTGATTATTGGGCTAGTGAAAACCCTCGGAGAAAACCCCCGGGGTCCGTAGCGGTATCGACCCAATGGTTTCAAAATATAGAAATATCCAAGTTGCACAATAAACAATTTTCGTCATGCTGTACACGTTTTTCAAGGAGTAACCTCTCATCAGCAGCATTAGAATAATATAATACTGAAAGCCATATCTACTTGTTTTGGAAATTACAGAAATTAAATGCCAAACATTGAAAGTTTGATAGTGTATTCATATGAGATATTCTCAAAAAAAAAACAAAAAAACAAAAAAAAAAAAAAAAAACAAGTATAAAATAACTGGGAATATATAGTGAGTACATATCTTCTTACGGACAAATTATCTGACGAAGAAGAAAATGCACCTATTTCTCTGAGATTGGAATAGCACATAATGTGAACAAAATTCGGCATATTTAAGAAAATGAGTTTTGCTGTCATTTTAGAACGGATGCCAAGTTTTTTTTCACATATTTGATCCTAAATTTTAGAATATAAATAGCAATTGATACAATATGAACAAAGAACTAAAACCGTGTTTAAATGATAATAAAAAAAATTAGTGGATAAATTTAACTTCGAGTCAAACCTAAAAAATGTTTCGCTTTTTGTATAATCGAAGTGAACTATCGGTTAGCTTAATATTCGACAAAATTGATAAGCCGAAAACACAGATTAATACAATTTAAAAAAAAATATTCTTATTTTATTTCATGGTCATCATTTTGACAGGAATTCTTCTTTTGCCATTATCTCCATTTTGTCTTGCCAAAGGATGCTTGCTTTGAATCGGACGTTACAGTTTTGATTATTAATAAAAAGCTGAAGGAAATAAGTGTAATTTGTGCTTATGCCAAAAAAATATATAGTCAATTTAGCGCAGAATTATTAAAACCAGTTGTATCGCTCACCTGGTGGTTACTAATGTTATAGGGTTTCCTCCCGATTAAATGATTTATCTAAGGGGACAGCCATCTTTAGTTTTTATAATTGGTAGTAAAATTATTCATTTGATAGATTATCGTCATCGTAAAATGCCTAATAAGCAGTTTGATGTATGAAAAAGTTTCAAGAATAAACATTTCACAAGATTTCCAAGAGAGTCGGATGTTAAACTTTACTCCCGGTGGTAGCTATTTTGGATTTTATTTTTAATCAACATCTTTATTGCACAATAAGCTGTTAACATTAACTTTGTTGGTTACAGCTTTGGCCAACAAAGTGCCCTGCAATGTTAATATCTATATGTTCAGGGTTTCATATAGATAACATATTTAGCTTAAGTGTTAATATTACAATTTACGACAGTAACATATATGAAATACAATAGTATAAACAATTAATTGAATATGTCCATATTTCATAGAATTTTATATTTGAATATGCATACATACACAAATATTACATAAAAAAATCAACTAATTTATTTTACAATATAACTATTTTTTCTTTGGAAATGTATACTGGCACGTTATTTTTAGTGTTCAAGTTCACCGATTATTTTAAGTGTTCAAGTTCACCGATTAATACATGTATAATAGTGAACCAAAACCTCGTTGTGTTACGTATACGTCTTTAAAATATAACAATACATGTACGACACCACTGTTAATTCGATTAGATGTTTGGATTATTTTGTGGAAATATTTTCCATAAGGTAAGAAAAGATATGTTTTTCTTTATTTACTAATATATGTATTACTTTGCTCGAAACAAAATTAAATTGATCACGTCTTTGTTAAAGTCGGATACTCTATCCAAGAAATCTAGTTAACAGACTGAGTGCTTTTTGTGATTTATCATACATAGTGTATAGTTCGATTTCTTGTTTGAAAATAGTGTTAACATCTACAGATTTTTTCCGTTGTTCGGATACGTAAAAAGCTTTATATATAGAAAAACCGATCAATGTTATTAGAATATTAAAATTCCAGTATTTTTTGTCAAAAATTTTGTATCCTATTAGTATGTCTTTTAAACAAAGTTTCTTTGAGAAATTATACAATTTAAGAATATTGGCAACTCTACTCCAAAAATTTTCCAATAGTTTACATTCAATAAAAAAAGTGATTGTGATTATCTAAACATTTGCATACTGGACATTGTGGACTAAGCGAAAAAAAAAAAAACTTTTCTTGATTTGGTAATACGTTAGTCAATAATTTCCACCTGTAGATTTTTAACTTGTTTAAATTTAATTCCGAATATATAAATCTAAGTGATAAGTTCAAAATATATTGTTCACAATGGAAGTCATTTTTCCATTTTCAATTCCAACATTTGGAGATTTTTTTAAATTGACAAAAAGCTTATAAATAAATTTATTGTCTTTCATGTATGTAATATTTGTCATTTTATAATTTATATAAATCATATCATTTTTATGTGTATTTGGGTTCTCTTACTGCTCTCTGATTTCAGAATTTCAATCCAATGTTTTGGTATTGCCTTTTTTTAATCATACTTATTTCGGATATCCAGTCATTCTTTATTTTAAGTTTGTTGAAAATAAAGTTTTCCGAGATATGCCCATTTTCATCTATTATATCATTTAAATAAACGATATTGCTATTTATCCAGTTTATGAACAATAGAGGTTTGTTACTGATTGTTATATTTGCATTTCCCCATAATACTTGTTGCCTAATCTCTTTAAAATTATTTGGTTTCTTTGTTTTTCCACCTTGTAGGATGACCCAACTTTTTATTACGTCTTGATAAAATATGGGTTTTTTTTAATTATTCAGAGATTTCAATTGATCTATACTTATGTTCATTTTTATAATCAATGACAGTTTTCCCAATTGATTAAAATAGAAATTAGGAATAATAGACCAATCTTCATCTTTTGTGTCAAGTAATCTACTGAACCATTTAACTTTTAATGCCATAAAATAACTGTTTAAATCAATCATGTTTAACCCCCTTCCATGTAGTCTGAAATTATGGTACGTCTTTTAACTTTGTCTTGTTTGTTGTACCAGATAAATTTGAAAATTTCTCTTTCTAAAGTTGTAATATATTCTTGCTTTATAATTGTTACACTTCCTAGAAAAGTAAATAATGGAATAATTAGTCTTTTCACAATTAGAATTTTCCCTAGTATTGTTAAATTTCTCTTTGTCTATGATTTCATGAGATTTTTTGCTTTTTCTATTTTATTTTCCCCAATTCATTTTTTCACACTGTTCTTTGTTTAAGCCAACAAATAAATCTAGAACTTTGATAGGTTTATCAGTAAAATGTATTCCACATATTTTATCTTTACAATGTTTCAATTTACCTATCCAAATCCCCTCTCTTTTGTTTTTGTTTAATTTTAATCCCGAGAAAGAGCCAAAAATTCCGATTTCATTTAGTGCTAAGTTGATTTCATGTTTTGATTTCAGAAATAAAGTAGTGTCATCTGCTAATTGAGATATTTTTAAATTATGAGTTTTCCCATTTTATCTAATTTCTAAACCTTTAATATTTGAATTGTTTCGAAGTCGGTTAGCCATTATTTCTACAGACAAAATGAAAATTAGAGAAGAGCACGGACACCCTTGTCGCACACTACGTTGCAGCTCTATGGGTTCAGATATCCATCCATTGTTATAAACAGAACTTTTAATATTTGTATACAAAGTTTTAATCCACTGAATAAATGATTGATTGAATCCGAAATGTTCTAAAGTTTGGTACATAAAACCCCACAGAAGAGTGTCAAAAGCTTTAGAAAAATCAATAAAAAGAATAGAGCCCTCCACGTTAAGTTTTTCCGAATAATCAATCACATCTTGAATTTGTCTTAAATTAAAACCTATATAGAGAGATTTGATGTAGCTGGTTTGGTCTAAACTGATAATTAGAGGTATAACATTTTTTAACCTGTTCGCAAGAACGTATGATAAAATTTTATATTCTGAATT
>MJUU01028733.1:25949-44987 GCA_002080025.1 Modiolus philippinarum
GATATAAGACAGTTTTAAGTTTTCAATTCTGAAATTATACATGCGTTAACTGACCCTCATGTTGTTATGCTGAGTATAACCTTGATGTATGAAACGGGTTAAAGAATAAATAAATTACAACATTTTCCCTTAGGGTCCTTTTTCAAACTGTGTTTTTCTGCCAGTGGCCATTTTTTATCGGTTTAAAAGTATGAAATTTGGTAGATGACCACAATGTTACCATGCCTAGTTAATTTCCACCAGATGTAAGAAACGTTTTCAAGAATACATGTAGCAATTCACAATATTTCCAATTTCGTCTAAAGTTAAAAGGATATCTGCAATGGTGGCCACCTGCGATCCATGATCGATTATTAAATCATGCATTTGTTTAGTGACTATCATGTAACCATTCCTAGCTAATATCAACATGATGTAGAAACTGTATTCAAGAAATAACAATTTTCAACATTTTCCAGAAAGGTCCTATGTTAAACTGTGACCTGTTGCGATCATCTTGGTTGGAATTTGAACTTGCCGATTGTTGTTCTCCCTAAACTGAACAATTTTGCTATTCAAACTTAAGCTGTACCTCAAATCATTTGTAAATATAACTCAACGCATTAAAAAATGAAACAAGGAAGTAACTTCTATATGATCCATCATAATTCTTCAAAATTACAGCATTGTTTCAGATCTTGACATGCGTAACATTTCGTAATTATAATATAACCTCTATCTCCGATCCTTTTCAATGTGTGAAATATTACAATAAATCTGAAGGGCAATAATTGTTTTTTTTTTTTTATTTTTTTTAATCTTCAAAATTGTACGGTATGTAGATCTGTTCACTGTCCCAAAAGCTGCTTAGTCAGGGATTTGTTCAGCCTTTGTTACCTTCATCCCTTCAGAAATTTTATGGCCGTCACCATGACATCATTGACAGATATGACGTGTCTGTGTCCCAAATGAAAACGGACATTTTCAGCTAGATTTCACGTCTTCACGGATTTGACATAATCGGAGTGACTCAACCCTAGATTGACGTACTGATAGTGTGACGGGTGCTGCTAGCGGAGCAGGACATGCTTACCCTTCCAGAGCACCTGATGTCACTCCCGGTTTTCATGGGAGTTCACACTATGAGTGCCTTAGTTCTTAATGTTATCTTTTTATTTCCGTGCATTGTAGCTGTCTCACGTCCTTGTTTTGTCTTTGTTTTTATCTGTTACCGTTTTTGCCATGTCTTTGGACTTCGATTTTTGTAGTCATCGCTTCCCTTCTTCCTTCGGTATTATACTGCCGTTGTTTATCATTTTTACTCTGTTAGATTTTTTATATATCTGTAAAGGTTTTTGAGCTACTTGCAAATAACAGCAATTTACCCTTATGTTTAATTTTTAATATAGTGAACATGTTTTGTTTGATTATCGGGCTAATATAACATTGTTTTGAAACTGCATTCCCTGGTGATAATTCAGCCAAAGTTTGGTTACAATTTGGAATTTGGACCAGCAGTTTTAGAAGATATTTAAAATTGTTGACGGGCAAACAATGGATGGAAAACGAAAAGTCATGGCCAAAGCTTTTTTGGCCTTTTAGGAATATATGGAGCCATATTATGATGATTTTTAGCCGACCAATAGATAGATGAAATACATGTCAGGAAATGTATTAAGCCTTTGTGTGTCTTGTCTTTTTTCTAGTTAGTTTACTTAATGTCTATAGGAGTCTAGGATGTTGTTTATTTCGCTGAACCTGATTACTCTTTATTCAGGGGCCGACTCCGACCTACCGTTGGGTGTGGGGTTTTCTCACCGTTCATTGAAGATCTTATGGTGGCTTTGAGTTGTTATTACTCCCCTTTGGGTCGTTGGCTCTTTGACACATTCCCCGTTTCCCTTCTTTTTTTTCTATGAAATTACAAAATTGTAAGATTTGAATTACAAAAAATATAATTATGAAATAAAAAAAAGATCGTTCATGTACATTCGCAAAGAAATAAAGTAAGTGAAAACCGAACCGTCAATCTAAAACAAACAAGAGCTGTCGCCGAATGGCAGCCAAATATACCCCCCGCTCATTGAACCCTGGATGGATATGGTAAGTGCAAATTTAACTTGGTCTGGACACAATACAGGTGTGGACACAGTACAAGTGTGGACATAATACAGGTGTGACCACAGTACAAGTGTGGACACAATACAAGTATGGACATAATGATATAATCTTCAACAAAGAACTTTTCACAAGGTTCCAATGAAAATACTCTGTCTAAATCAGACAAATATGAAATTCGCCTTTTGTTCGCCTATTTGACATTTTACACAAAAATCATAAGCATTAGAGAAATTTCATTACAACACTTTGAAAACAACTTTTCAAAAGGATTACAATGAAAAAAGTGTGCCTCTCTAACAATTTGACTTCATAATATCTATGCTTAAATTTTTTTCATGGAAAATAAAGATAATTGCAGAAGAAATCAAAGAAAGTCAAAGTTGAATTATTTCCCCTTCCTGGTTTCGGACAATATTATATTCCTTCATGCACATCTCCATATAGTGTCCTTTCTTTGTGTAAAGTTTCATCAAAATCCTTCAAGTGGTTTAAGAGGACTTGCGCTTACAAGATTTGTGGACAGACGGACAGACGGACGAACAGGCAGACAGACAGACAGGGTGATTCCTATATACCCCCCAAACTTTGTTTGCGGGGGGTATAATAATCAAAGGACAATGGCAACATCGGAAAAATCAGTGATAAAACCTACATGTAAGTTTTCAAACCGATGCAGGTGCTTTAGTTTTCAAGTAGTATATAACAAAAGTTGCAGGATGAACAAAGGAAACGCTGGTACAAAGTCAAAGTGTACAGACATGAAACGAATCGAGAAAACAGAAAAAAAACGAGACGTACACAAAAAGAAATAAAAAGGAGAACGCTTACGATTTGAACTCTCATGGAAATCGAGAATAAAATAAGGTGCTCAGGAGAAGGGTATGCACATGATATTGACTTTGTATACTGAAATACATGGTGACTCTTTACCAAACCATTCCGATAGTTTTGAGTTTGTTTTTCTTCAGTGACAGTGTTTTACTGACTATGACATTCCCACTTGCTTACAGGCAGTTAAGCACCAAACTTCCATGATAGACAAATCTTTCTTAATTACGCAGTGTCTCATTTTTTTTTTTGGTTTTCAAAGTAGCGGTTTTGGAGTTACTAATGTTGCTGTTTAACCGGTTTAACCTTACCGATGGCTTGTGTACTGGTACTATAATGGTGTATGAAAGGATATGGAGTAAATGCACATAAGACAAAGTCTGGCTGTCCGGAGTTCTTATCGTTGTTAATGTTTGTCTTGTATTTGTTATTTTAGTTTTGTGCAGTTCCCTGATACATTGATGCATATGAATNCCGACTCCGACCTACCGTTGGGTGTTGGGTTTTCTCACCGTTCATTGAAGATCTTATGGTGGCTTTGAGTTGTTATTACTCCCCTTTGGGTCGTTGTCTCTTTGACACATTCCCAGTTTCCCTTCTTTTTTTCTATGAAATTACAAAATTGTAAGATTTGAATTACAAAAAATATAATTATGAAATAAAAAAAGATCGTGCATGTACATTCGCAAAGAAATAAAGTAAGTGAAAACCGAACCGTCAATCTAAAACAAACAAGAGCTGTCGCCGAATGGCAGCCAAATATACCCCCGCTCATTGAACCCTGGATGGATATGGTAAGTGCAAATTTAACTTGGTCTGGACACAATACAGGTGTGGACACAGTACAAGTGTGGACACAATACAGGTGTGACCACAGTACAAGTGTGGACACAATACAAGTATGGACATAATGATATAATCTTCAACAAAGAACTTTTCACAAGGTTCCAATGAAAATACTCTGTCTAAATCAGACAAATATGAAATTCGCTTTTTTTCTAGCCTATTTGACATTTTACACAAAAATCATAAGCATTAGAGAAATTTCATTACAACACTTTGAAAACAACTTTTCAAGAGGATTACAATGAAAAAAGTGTGCCTTTCTAACAATTTGACTTCATAATATCTATGCTTAATTTTTTTTCATGGAAAATAAAGATAATTGCAGAAGAAATCAAAGAAAGTCAAAGTCAAATTATCTCCCCTTCCTGATTTCAAACAATAATCATATTCCTTCATGCACATCTCCATATAGTGTCCTTCCTTTGTGTAACGTTTCATCGAAATCCTTAAAGTGGTTTAAGAGGAGTTGCGCTTGCGAGGTAACCCATAAAGAACACATACACAGGGAATCAATGAAAAGTCAAAGTTGAATTATTTCCCCTTCCTGGTTTCGGACAATATTATATTCCTTCATGCACATCTCCATATAGTGTCCTTTCTTTGTGTAAAGTTTCATCAAAATCCTTCAAGTGGTTTAAGAGGACTTGCGCTTACAAGAAGTGTGGACAGACGGACAGACGGACGGACAGACAGACAGACAGACAGGGTGATTCCTATATACCCCCCAAACTTTGTTTGCGGGGGGTATAATAATCAAAGGACAATGGCAACATCGGAAAAATTCAGTGATAAAACCTACATGTAAGTTTTCAAACCGATGCAGGTGCTTTAGTTTTCAAGTAGTATATAACAAAAGTTGCAGAAGGGACAAAGGAAACGCTGGTACAAAGTCAAAGTGTACAGACATGAAACGAATCGAGAAAATAGAAAAAAAACGAGACGTACACAAAAAGAAAAAAAAAAGGAGAACGCTTACGATTTGAACTCTCATGGAAATCGAGAATAAAATAAGGTGCTCAGGAGATGGGTATCCACATGATATTGACTTTGTATACTGAAATACATGGTGACTCTTTACCAAACCATTCCGATAGTTTTGAGTTTGTTTTTCTTCAGTGACAGTGTTTTACTGACTATGACATTCCCACTTGCTTACAGGCAGTTAAGCACCAAACTTCCATGATAGACAAATCTTTCTTAATTACGCAGTGTCTCATTTTTTTTTTGGTTTTCAAAGTAGCGGTTTTGGAGTTACTAATGTTGCTGTTTAACCGCGGTTTAACCTTACCGATGGCTTGTGTACTGGTACTATAATGGTGTATGAAAGGATATGGAGTAAATGCACATAAGACAAAGTCTGGCTGTCCGGAGTTCTTATCGTTGTTAATGTTTGTCTTGTATTTGTTATTTTAGTTTTGTGCAGTTCCCTGATACATTGATGCATATGAATGTGTTTTTCGACCATTGTAGGTGTTTCCTGTTATCCTTTTATTTTGTGTTGGGTTTAATCGTATGATTATCATACTATAAGGAAAGGGATAGAGGAATGGGTTTGGGTACCAATAAACCTGTTTAAACCTGATGCTAGCTTTTATTGGTGCCGGTACCAAGTTTGGATATCTGAGGTTCTTATCGTTCTTTTTTTCTCTTTTATTTGTGTATTTTCTACTGCACTTGCCTTGTGGAAGTTTGCCTGTGATTGTAATTTTCGGCATTTCTGGTTGTTAACTGTTATCTTTCTGTTTTTAATTCAGTTTTCAGTTATTTCAGACGATATGAATTATTAAATCGTATTGTTCTGTCTTTATTGTTCATTACGAGGCCAATGAGTGTATAGGTTATGGTTTGCCGGTTGAGACGGGAAGATGGCAGCATGTGCCCAGAAAGGACAGGCTTTGTCATCTTTGCGACTTAACTGACATCGGAGCCGAATATCACTTAAAAGTCAGTCCTCCAGGTTTAATCATATTGTATTTTGTTTCTCTCTGTATTACACATGTGCTTTAATTTAAATGTATTTATGTTATATTATATTTCTTTTATGTAACTTTGTATACAGTTTATAAGAAATAAAGACATTCATTCATTCATTCGGTTTTTCATCGCGAATATTAGATTTTTAGCAAAATATGTCATTTTCATTGCATTTAATTCTTATTTTGATAAGTTTATCTATGTGTGAACGCTGACCTCACCAAAACATTAGGACTTTGTCGAAGGCCCCATGGTGATTTTAAGATGAAGAAAAACAATAAAAGCGTTGTTCCATTGCTTTGTTTTGCCATTTATTTGTAGAATTACAAAAACAGGATAACAGCAAACACCTACAATGGCCAGGAACTACAATCACATGCCACAATTTACAAGCAAACTGCACCAGAAAACAATAATTAAAACAAGAGTCAAACATAAATAACGATAGGAACTCGGGATAGAGACTTTGTTTCATGTGCATTTTCATCATATCACTTCTTTGCTTATTTACTGGAGTTTGTCTCTCCTGCAGGAGATGTATGCTCTATATACATTTCATTTATGGTGTACGTGTGGTTGAAAGAATTTCTCATATGGATACAGTATCTTACTTTCAAATTTTGGCATATTTTGTAAATATCAAATTTTTATTCAGACCACCCGTTTATTGTCCCTACATCTCATGATTTTATTTTGCAAAGTTTTCTTACTTTTGACTCGATGAGTACCCTGTGGCTCTTCACGTCTGTAGATTGTCTTCTGTTGGTCTTTTGTCGGACAACGGATGACAGCGATTGTAAGAACAATTTTCCACTCAATTTTATTTTCGTTAACAACCCCGCATTCATGAATAATGAAGAACATGAATGAAGCGTTGCTCGCCAGTTAGCAATTAATTCCACTCAAACAGGTGTTTGGGGCCGTCTTGAACTAACTATGGGGTATTAGCAAAGCTCATTGTTGAAGGCCTCATAGTGACTTCAAATAAAAAAACATAAAAGCTTTGTTCCATTGCCTTGTTTTGCTATGCATTTGTAGAGACTTTGCCTCGTGTGGATTTACTCCATATCTCTCCATCGCTTATTCATGCAAAGTTTGTGTGAAAATGCGTCGTTTATATCCATAAACTACTCTAAAATTACTTTTATTTCCGATAATCCAGATTCATTTCGTTAAAGTCAATGGTATACATTTCATAACGCCCTTCATTTCCTTGATACACATAAATCGANAAAATGTTTTTTTTTTTTTTTTTTTTTTTTTTTTTTTTGAGAATGAAAAACATTTGCCAGTTATCTGTTTTTTCCAAGTTAGTTATATTTGATCAAAGTCGAGATTTCATTTAGCATATCAATAGCAACTTTTGATATTGAAATAAAAATTATCTCCATTTTCAGTATAACTAATTTGGTACAATGACATAACAGACAAACGTTTCTTAATATATTCTGTATATGTTCCTGATGTTTGCTAATGGAACTGTGCGTTACAATAAAAATTAGAATTGTAACTTCGTAGTATCACCGTTTTTCAATTCTGGTGTAAGGTCTGGTTTTGTATTTTCATCAGATTTGTTTCGAGTTATTCTTTCTGAAATTCTGTCAGCATATGTTCGACCGACAAAAATGAGTAAAACAGACATAATTTGCATACCACCAAGTATGTAAAACGATGTATTCCAGTTTCCAGTCAAGTCTTCTAAATATGCTGAAACAGAAATAAGTAAGACATGAAGATATAACAAAACTACCGAGATGAAAGTAGATAACAGTACATTTGTGCTTCTTAGATAGCCATTTCGACAAGTAACGTCTAGTAAATGCCGATGAGAATAAAAAAATAATACACAAATATATATAGCAAGGCAAATAACCCGCAAAGCCTCAAAGTTAAAATCAAAAGCAGCTAGAGAATTAAATTAGGGCCTAAAAGAATAAAGATATCCCGGAATAAGACTAAGATATAGTTTTTAAAGTATTAATAGACCGTCTTACTGCGTTCAAATTTGAATATGCCTAAAATGTTTTGTGTTTGTTCACCAGTGGTTAATTGACTTACTAATTAATATTCCAAATCTAATGTTGCTTCCCGTAAATTATTAGCTTTTAGAACTTTCTTTTGTTTAATTGAATCATAAGACAAACCATTTTAGGGGTATTCTTGTAATCTTAAGTTGTCAGTAAAGGAATGATATAAACAAAGACCAGTTTTATCAAAGAACGAATATTAAATAATAACAAAATTACCGAATAGGGTTGTCAAGAGCCGAAGTCCATGAGACAAAAAGAAAAAAATAGATAGAAACCACCAGAAAAATAGTCGACCGCAATGGTCCTGACTTTGGACCGTCATTTCAAAAGAAATGGTGAATTGAACCGGTTTTATTGCATGCCAAACCACCCCTTCCGTTGCAGCAGTGTCTGGCAGCACTCAACAGCTATTGCTATTGAAAGGTTGTAGACAGTTAAAAGTTATTTGAGATAGACTGGCTTATCCAAATGATAAATTATTAAAACGAAGGGGAAAAGTTCAACATCATTTGCATCTTTCCCATCACAAAGAAAAGACCTTCTGTGTTTCTTCTGCTTATTAGTGGTCCCATGTAATTCTGTTTAAAACATATTACTTGCTATTATCCTCGCTATTATTGATTGTCCAGGTAGGAGCTCAACGCTGATAAACCTCTGAACAAGATGTACTTTAAGGATGTAGTATATTGATACCCTAAATGGAAAGAGCATTGTTAAAGAAATAAAGTAAGCTAAAAATATTGATATGTTATGGGCCTTATTTTCAAGATATTGCACATTTTAAAAAATGGCGGGAAAGCCTCTCTTGGACTTTTACCTTAGTATAGCATGGACACAATATTGATTTGTTTAACATGAAAGGAAAATCTACAATCTAATAAAATCTATCTTACTGACTTAAAATGAGCTTCTGAAGACTTTGATGACCAGAAAATAGGGTATAATGGGGCAAAATATTTTACATAGTAATACTGGATGAAATCAGAGAAATCCGAGTGACTTTTACACATTGCAAAAACCTCACCTTACTACATCCTTAACAAAATTACTAAACAAAATTGTCAGATACAAAATAAACTTAGTTATCTGCCACAATACTGTAACTTTGTGATCAGATAGATACTTAATTGAAAACTGTAAAGGTAGCTGATCAAGTGTAAAGGAAAAATTATTGTTAGGACCTGATGGAAATTCGTAACATTTGCTCTGAAACTTAGAAAAATAAATTAGACTGGCGGTTCGGTTCTCACTTACTTTGTAAAATGCAAATTTCTGTAATGGCACTGTATCTATAATAAATAATGAAAATACCGAAGTTACTGTAATTTGTACACTATGTGTATTTTTTATCAAGTTATCTCCCATTCTAACTTTTTGTTTTTCTTTAAAGCTAGACAGACTTACACGTCTTGCTTTTAAATCTTCTATTAATTGAAAAGTTTTCAAAACGGGGATGCAACAATTGGAATTGTTTTGAATTTATTTTCTATTTCAAACAGGTTTTGTACACAAATGATGTAATTATACCAATAAAACACATGTATTGATTTGATCAAAGTGTGATTCATTAAAAAAAACTATCAAGGAGCCAATTCAGGTCAAGTGTAACTCACAAACAGGTACTCCCCATATTTCAATGTACATACACTTCAGAAAGATAAATTGAAAACCACCTAAATAATCAGATAAGTCTGTTGCAATCCCAAAAATCAAGGATGAACCAACCAAACAATCAGCCAAGGATCAACTCAAGGATGAATCAACCAAACAATCGGCCAAGGATCAACTCAAGGATGAATCAACCAAACAATCGGCCAAGGATCAACTCAAGGATGAATTAACCATTAACCAAACAATCAGCCAAGGATCAACTCAAGGATGAATCAACCAAACAATCGGACAAGGATCAACTCAAGAATGAATCAACCAAACAATCGGCCAAGGATCAACTCAAAAAATGAATCAACCAATCAATCAGCCAAGGATCAACTTAAGGATGAATCAACCAAACAATCGGCCAAGGATCAACTCAAAAATGAATCAACCAAACAATCAGCCAAGGATCAACTCAAAGATGAATCAACCAAACAATCGGCCAAGGATCAACTCAAGGATGAATCAACCAAACAATCGACCAAGGATCAACTCAAAGATGAATCAACCAAACAATCGGCCAAGGATCAACTCAAGGATGATTGGCCAAGGATCAACTCAAAAATGAATCAACTAAACAATAGACCAAGGATCAAAACCTTTGCAATTTATATTAAAAGAAATGCAGGACAAAGATGACACAAAGATTACAAATGAACAAGAGCGCCACAAAATTAGAACCCTAGCAGTTTGAATCCAAGTGATTAGTCCTTGATATTTCCCTGAAATTTTCAAAACATTATATTTCTCACCTATAAATGGTGCTGCAAACAGGTTCAAAGATTCAGCAAATAGGAAAACCAATGATATAGCTTGAGGAAGCACGTTCAATCCACATATCTTTAGAACCATCAAAGGAAAAATAAAGAATACCACTCCCGCTAACGCTCCATTCATTATAAAATATCCATAAAATATTGATATTAAATTGAAATGAGGAAATATAAAATTGCATATACCGGCTAGTCCTATGTTAAAAATAAACATCGTCTCTGGTTTGAAATATTTGCGGTCTAAAATAAATCCGTATACTATTCTACAAGGGATTTCAACTGCGCCCATCGTCAGAAACATGCGAGTTGCGGATGACTTTGGAACACCGCGTGATCGCAGATGTGGCGGAAGTAACATAAAAGAGGTAATGTAACCAAGCATGGCAAGAACGATTGCACATGTGTATATTACATAAACACGGTTTCTCAGAACTAGTCTAAATGAGTTTAACAAATTTTTTACTCTACTCAGCAACAAATCCTTGGAAGTTTCTTTTCTAATATTGTTGCATATTTGTGTGTTTGTGTCTTTTGGTTGTCTGTATGTAGAAGCTCCAACACATATATTGAAACACACAGCGCCATAAATAAGTAATCCTCCTCGTAATCCATAAACGTCAAATAGAAATCGAAGTAAAGAAGGAAATAGAAAGGTAGCAAATCCGCTCGCTGAAGCAAAAATTCCGTTTGCTAATGATCGTTGTTTATCAAAATAGAAGTTAATGATAGACATTGACGGAGCTTGAGTCATTCCAAATCCAACGCCTGAAAAATATATCGTGAATAGTTATGTTTTATAAATAGGTATGTTTCTTTCAGCTTTAATAATGATGCTGATTGAGGATTAGAGAAATTATATGCATCATTTAATGTATTTGTTTTTGCCTTCTTGATAGAAAATGCCATTCTTAATCAGCTATCATACAAATCATTCACCGCTTTTTAACTGATCTTCTGACGGTTGCTACAGGTAGAGCAGATCAAACTCATCTGATGATAACTCCAGTTTTGATGACGTTCAAACTGCTCTTGCCTCGTGGTGTTTTTGTTTATTTTTGTTTCTTTGTTTCATCTCAGTCAAGTTATCCCCTTTTGTGTAATATGCTAAATGACGCAAATAATTGAATTTTGATTTTGGATTTTTTTCTTTTTATGCTTTGGTTTTTGATTGCTAAATTGTCATAGTAATTTAAAAGTAAGATGGCTATTGCAACGTTAATTTCATGATCGTATTCAAAGGTCTTTCCGATGTCGTCAATATAAATTAATCACATATTTAGCTATAACATAAGCAATGCAGGGATATGGAGTAAAAGCACATGAGACAAAGTCTCCACAAATAAATTGCAAACAAAACAATGGAACAACGTTCTAAATGTTGTTCTTTGCTTAAAAGTAACAATGAAGCCTTCAACATTGAGCTTTCCTCATATCCCATGGTATGTTTAAGACGGCCCCTAGCACAGGTTTTGCAGTGTGGAGTTGGGAAAACAATTCCCCGTGGTAGAGATGTATGCTCTTTATTTTTCTTAGATATGGTGTACTTGTACATGAGATAATATCTCGTGTGTACACTTTGTTCAATTACTATTATCTACATTAATGTAAATTCTAAAACCTAAGGTTTATCTCCCTCCATCGTAGTTTTGCCCTTATTATTGATTACTCGGATTTCGTTTGGTTTAATACATTTAAACATTTTTTGAAATTATGGATTTCCTTTGTTTGGGTTCTAGTGCTGCTGATGAGGAATTAATTTCCGAAATGGCCATACAGCTCCTTAAAATTATTGCAGTGGGAGTTAACATATGTGTTATGGTCTCATGTTCATTTACTCCATATCCTTTCGTAAAATATTTAGCGGAATTCCTTGATAATTGTCGAACAAAGCTACATCCATGCTTATCACCACAAATAAATTCGTGGTTGTCAATAAACATAAAACTAACTGGCAAAGTTGTGATCAGTTGCCCGACAAAAAGACTGACAGAAGACAATTACAATGTTAAAAAACCATAGGGCACTCATCGAGTCAAAAGTAAGAAAACTTGCATAATAAAATCATGAGATGTGGGCACAAGAAATAGGTTTAAAATGGATAACATGAAACACCTACAATGGCTGAAAATTATAATTACATGCCCCAATCTGTTATGGAACTACACATGAAGAACACGAATAAGACAAAAGACAAAAGTAGACTACGATAGGAACTTGGTACAGCCGGACTTGGTACCGGCGCCAGCAAAAGCCAGCGGTAGGGTTAAACCGGTTTAAGGGTACCCAAAACTAGGTAGTCGGAATAACAATTTGATATTACAAAAATGAAAAAATTCAAAAAAAATTAAAAAAAGCCAAAATCCATATGAGGTGTTCTCTTAAGCACAAGTGCACCATAACTGAATGTGTACATCTCTGGTACGGGGAATCTTTTTACGGACTCCACACTGCAGGAGAGATAAACTATAGTCCAGAATAAACAATGAAGGGATATGAAATAAACGGTCTTTATTAACATATGGTAAAACAAAGCAATGGAACAACGTTCTTATTGTTGTTCTTCATCTTGAAGTCTTATACGTTTTTGCCTTTGAAGTTAATCCAAAGGTTTCAGAGTGATACCAGTCATGGAAAAAAGTTTGTCTCAAATGGAAACAGTAACGTGTTTTTACACGTTAAAACAATAAAACTTGGAAAATAATGAATAGGTTTCATGGGAGTTCACACTTTGAGTACCTTAGTACTTAAAGTCGTCCTTTTATTTCCGTGCCTTTTGGCTGTCGTCCTAGTTTTGACTTTGTTGTTCGTTGTTCCTGTTTTTGCCATGTCTTTGGACTTTGGTTGCTGTAATCATCACTTTCCTTATTCCTCGAGTATTTTAATGTCGTTGTTTAGTAGGGCAATATGCAAAATTTCATGTTTTAGCATATACGTATTGAAACGTACAAATTATATAAAACTAGACCGAATTATCTGTCGTTTAATTACAAAGCTACTTTTAACATCCTATGTTTATCTTTTATTGATCTGACTTTTTATTTTTTTATTTTTTTTAATTTTTTATATTGCTTTTTGACGACAGAACGATCTCTTATTTAAAATCGTGAGATCGCTTCCAATTTGGATGCGGTGGAATTTCGTCAAAATTGAAGGAAAATAGTTCCGATTTCTTCCGGTAGGCGACATTCAGCCGAATTTCCACCGCATCCAAATTGGAAGCGATCTCACGATTTTAAATAAGTGATCATTCTGTCGTCACAAAGCAATATAAAAAAAAAATAAAATAAAAATAAAAGTCAGATCAATAAAAGATAAACATAGGATGATAAAAGTAGCTTTGTAAACGACAGACAATTCGGTCTAATATAAAACACACACTTGTAGTTCTATAAAGATTTTCCGTCAATCCTAGTTGAGATCAGCTATAATCAGCGTTCAAAAGGATAAAATTTTCATATTATGCAAACAAATTTTTGAGCTTATTTAAGGTAAAAAAATATATATACTAATACACGGGCACCAATCTCACAACTCATAAAATTTTGTTATGGAAGAAAAATCGTGATGTTAATATCCTGTTATGAGTGATGTTATCGAGGTCACCGCTTCGAAATGCTAGTACCAACATTTATCATCATATTACCCGTAAAGTACTTTTGTTTTTAAAAATCGGAGAATGTAGTTCGATCGCTATTAAGTCAAGGATGATACACATACAAAAATCTTATTAAACGGTAACGTATTAATTGCTAAATTACTGTTTTTGTGGGGTTGAACTTGTCAAATTTTTGACAAACCGTCCGAAATTTGTCTTTTTCTCAAAATCAGCAATATCTTATACATATATTGTTAAACGTCCAAATATAATATTTAGACTTTTGCCTTGATATGTTTCTTTGACACTAAAAAAGATGATATTTTATATGAATTTATAGATTTTTTGAATCGTTATGAGTGATGTTACCAGGTTATGAGTTGTGGGATGTTTTATGAGTGATGTGACTAAAGGACAAAGTAAAATCGCCACCTCAGAAAGTGTCTCTCAAGTGATGAATACTACTACGAACGTGCTACACGAGAAGTTATTACTTCTGACCATGCAAAATTCCAACAAATCACAGTATTTTTGCATTTCTTAATATAAAGGTAGTCTAGTGTGAAACTATGAGCAAAATTAAATGAAGAAATTAGTAAGGAAGCCCTTCCCTCGCTTTTTTTCGGGCAAATTTCAAGGTGTTTTACCAAAATACCACTCTCTCCGCTGAATCAAAAATTAAACCTGGACAAATCAGAGATACGCAACTTTTATTAGCAATTCGGAAGACGTTATATATTTTTGTTGATCTGGAAAGGACTAAATTAAGAAATTTTTAAATGGCATCACTCCAGAACCAGTGGAACCTCTGAAACCAAAATCTAATTTTGCGTGAGTTTCGAGAAAAAATAACTTACTGTCTGCCTATCGTTTAGACGTTTTTGGACGGAAACCTCAAAATTTGCAAAAGTTTTCAAAGTTTCAAGGGGCATAAAACTAGAACCACTTCAAGCTCTCAAACAGAAATTGAACTTGGTCTGAGTTTGTTTGCATTATCACTTAAAAGTCATGGGTCAGAAACCCAAAAATGTAAAAATTTGAAGGAGCATACTTCAAGAATTACTTGGCTCTTATAAATGAAATCAAACTTAACTTGATTATTAAGTTCAAAGACAGTATGCTATTTCGTTCACATTATATCGAACTTGGGTGAGTTTTTTTAAGTTAACAACTTACATACCAAGTTTGAAGTATCTTCAAAATAAAGCAAGCGGAATTTTCCAAAAGGGGCAAATTACTAAATACCGAAGTAACTGCGAATTTCTTTTCTGCATATGCGCATTTCGACAACTTATGTCTCTTCAGTGCAGATAAGATCTAAACGTTTGGAAAAGAACTTGTTCAAGCAGTTTCAGAGGAGCAGAATACATTTCCTATAGTATGATCATATATTTCCCGCTGTCGGCCATTTTGGATGGAGTACAAACAAAAAAATCACAAGCTTTTAAGGGAAACACCAAAAGTCTTTTGCGACCAAATTGGTTCCGATTGGCTAAGTTGTTTCAGAGAATTTCTTTGAATGCATTTTCCATAAATTGAGTTGCTCAATCATGTTCCTCGCTGGCGACAATCTTGACCTCTTCAGAATTATTGTGATATTTCCAACATGCTCATTAGTTTCAGAGGAGAAGATCTTTGTATGCATTTCCCATAAGGTCCTATAATAAACTGAGTTATCAGCTGGCAGCAATCTCAGGTAAGAACGAACATAAAAATCTCATACTTTGAAGGAGACCACCAAGGGTTATTGTAACAAAGTTTGATTCCGATTGGTTCAGTTATTTCGGAGATCTTTGAATGCATTTCCAAAAGAGTTATATACTAAAATATGTTTTCTGCTGGCGGCCATCTTAGATGAGGCATGAAAATTAAAATAAAAAAAAATTAAAAAAAAACTTTGAAGGGGATAAATTGGCTCAGCGGTTTCAGAGGTGAAGATTTTTGAATAAAAAGGTAACGACGGGCAGACGGACACCAGTCACGGGAAAAGGTCATCCTGGCTAATTTTTTTTATATCCAATATGATATGATTTTCTGATGTCCCAGTTATCTATGTAAACACTGTATTTATGATATGCAAAAGGTACAGTCAGAAAACACTAAATTTAAACATGGGATTTTTTGGTATTTGTATAATTATATTGAAACCATTATCAAAATAATATTCGTCGCTTGGACGATATATTCTGGAGTGGCGATTTCACTTTATCCTTTAGTCACATCACTCATAAAACATCCCACAACTCATAACCTGATATCATCACTCATAACGATTCACAAAATCTATAATCTCATATAAAATGTTATCTTTTTTAGTGTCAAAGGAACATATCAAGGCAAAAGTGTAAATATTACAATCGGACGTATAACAATATATGTATAAAATATTGCTGATTTTGGAAAAAAGACAAATTTCGGACGGTTTGTCAAAAATTTGACAGGTTCAGCCCCACAAAAACAGTAATTCAGCAAATTATACGTTACCGTTCAATAAGATTTTTGTATGTATTTCATCCTTTACTTAATAGCGATCGAACTACATTCTCCGATTTTTAAAAACAAAAATCCTTTACGGGTAATATGATGATAAATGTTGGTACTTGCATTTCGAGGCGGTGACCTCGATAACATCACTCATAACAGGATATTATCATCACGATTTTTCTTTCATAACAAAATTTTATGAGTTGTGAGATTGGTGCCCGTGTAATATAGAATAACATTATAAACATAAAACATGAAGTTTAATGCTCAACAATGAAATACATCGGCAAAACGAATACCGAAGCAAGAACGAGGAAAGGGGAAATTCTAAAATCATAAATCCAAAATCACGGCAATTCACAGCAACACGAATTGAGACAGCATGACAAAGACATAACAAACAAACAAAAATGAACAAAAACGCCACAAAACTAAAGCACTAGCAGTGTGAACCCCTATAAAAACTGAGGTATCATCAGGTGCTCCGGAAGGGTAAGCATGAAAACGTTGGGTGAAAAATCACAATTTGTTTTTGATACGTGTGTAGAACAGAATTTAACTTAATTGTTCAAACCATGTCTCAGCTTTCATTCATCGAATGGTAAATGCAGATCATAATTGCAATAACTGATATATTAAATTTTTGTTGAGCAAACATTTACCTGCAACAAAGCTGTAAGTAACAAATAAGAACTCAGGATATGTTGCCAAAGTACAGAGACTTGTACCAGCAGCTGTTAATATACCGGAAATAAGTACAACCAGTCTGAAAGAGTACGTCACACTCACAAAACCTGCCATAGGACCTAAAAAGAAAATTATTAAGATGCAGCCCGATACAAAAGTTTCTATTACTTTTATTTCATTGAACAAATTTATCAATCAAACACTTTAGGTTAATGTTTTCCTCTTTTTTTTTAAATTGTCGGCAATTAACGAAAATACTTAAATAAAATTGAAAAACAGAGACATGAAATGTGATGTTTCCAAGTTCTGACTTTCTGAATCTGATTAATATTTAAAACAATTTGAGATTAATTCATTTTTGATACAGCCTGCTCACAGTATTGTTTGGGATGTATGTTGAATTACAGTATACCGTGTGATAGTAATTGAACCAATTGAATTATTTGTAACAAAAGTGATATGAAATAAAAGAATCTTTATCTGAATTTTGCCTGTCGCGTCCCAAATAAAATAATGACCTGAAGTTGCCCAAATCATCACATTTTTTAATTTGTGTCAGATTTCGGAACTCCCCTGGTTTTCTCCAGTTCAATGGCTCTAAGAATTCTGAACGATGACCCTCGCTCTTATTTAATGAAGGTCAAAATAAGACACCTGACAAGGTTCCATAAAATTCTTAATATAAGTTCTTATCGTTTAGACGAAAAATAGTCCTGATGTTGAATTAAGGGAAAATCAAGAGAAATCTATTTCCTGCCAAATTTTTAATGTCTTCTATCTCCGTCCTATATTTCTTTTTACCATTCATTTTATTCAGTCTTCAATGCTTCATCAATTTAAGCAAGTTTTAAGAAATCCTTGATATAAACAATATCAGGAGTGAACCTCCTTAATGGCTTGATATGCGTGCATCCTAAACATTGTGGACAATTTATCTTACCTACAATAGCTGCAAAAAATCGTTGAATACTTCCAATAAATGCTGTACTTCCGGAAGGTCTGTCATAAGTGTTCAGTATTTCTGCATACAAAATTCCAAATGATTTGATATTCCCAATAAGGATCAAGTTTGTCATGAAAGAACCTTAAATGTAAATTTTTGATTTTAGATATATTTTATGTGAATTCTTCTACAAAAGTTCTTGAGATTTCTGAATATGTCATACTCTTTTATTGAAGGTAGATGGATAATTTTAATTCTTGTCCAGAGATTTTTTTCTCATTTTGCTAGAAAGTTTCCTAATAATGTTTGCGTTGAAAAAAGATAATCTCAATACTAAAATTTAAAAAAAAGGGGCGATTTTAATTTCAAATTATCAATTTCCTTAACATACAGTAATATTCCAATTTCTCCTGCTTACGGAGTGAATGTTGATGGATTCATTTCGCTAACACAAATTATACAAATTTTCTCATTAGACATAATCATCTTCGTGACCTCGTTATTAATCAAGGCCTAACAAATTCAGTATTATACGATCACTAAATAAGGTTTTTAAAAGGTACCAGTTCCTTGTGGAAATATTTGAAATCTGGTTCAAGATTCTTTTTTCCCTTACTACTTGGATACTCAGTTCTTTCAATTTTTAATAGTAACTGCCGTTGAGGGGCTACCGGACACTACCGCAATGAAAATGGAGATTTGGCGTGCTGTAAAACCGGTTTAACCCACCATTTCTTTTGAAATGCCTATACCAAGTCCGTGTCGGTCTACAATTTCACAGTGAATTTCCATCTGCTTTACCATTTGCTTTTGACAATTCTGTTCTGTTTATTTTGCTATTATCCCCGTTTCTTTTTATTTTTTCATAATTGAGCAATTTTGACATACTTGGGTCACCGACTTTATATTTTAATAATTTGTAAAATGTTAATTGTCCGCGCTAGGAGCAGATCATACTTGTCCTTCCGGAGCACCAGATCATACCTCAGTTTTAAAAGGGGTTCACACTGCTAGTGGTTTAGTTGTGTGGCGGTCTTGTTCAATTTTGTTTATTTGTAAATTATTGATTTATGTAATCTTGTTCTTTTTTCATTCGTTATTCTACTGCCGTTGTTTTTTTTTTTT
>MJUU01028734.1:34171-44676 GCA_002080025.1 Modiolus philippinarum
AAAAAATTTAAAAACTAAAAATATCAAAACATACAAGAATCATTGAAAATTGATACTTCTAAACTTTAATTGAACTTTGAAATTTAATTGCTACAGGCGAGAGGATAAGCTGTTGTTTCCAACTGCTTTCATCTCCAATCTTGTTATGTGTTTAAAAAATGGAACTTTTAGATGCATTTTGGCATCAGTAATATGTAGGTGAGTAACACAGGCATTAACATGCTTCTTAATCTTTGGTCCTATTATATGTCTTGTTTCTTATTATTGTATTTTGTTTTACAGAATATCAGTATGCCACCAAAAGCAAAGACGGGATCTGCTGCAGGTATAATACAATGCAAAAATTTGCTTACCCCTTATATATATATACATGGAAATTAGTTTCATTTTTTGGGGGTTCAGATTTTTGATTCTTTGAATAAAAATATGTTACCTGTACAAAAGCAGTTACTGCTACAATAATGCTTTTTAACTGTGAAATATATGTGTACGAAATATCTTTCTAGAATTTATTTATAATTTAGATATGTATGTTTCAAAATTCTATGTTTCTTGTAGGTAGGTAGGTAGAGCATTAACTTAATAAGGCCAAAAAAAAATCTTTTTTCACCCTGTGAAAAATAGAGGTGGCAGGTTGGTTTTTTTTTTTTTTTTTTGTATTGTTTTTTTGCATGAATGTTGTTATGTATATGTTTGTAACAGTATGTGATTTTATGTCATTAGTCATATGACACAAAAAGAGATGTTATTATATATATCTGTATATATGTATGTTTTGGTTACTTGGCCTCTGTTTTGCCATTACTCTTGAATATTTTGATTCATTTAGGTAGCTATTGTAAAATAAATGCATATAATGTTTTATCCCTGAAATGAAGTTAATATCTTAAAAAAGCAAGGATATAATTTAATAATACCCCCTGGAAACGAAGTTATTAAAGGCAGATATAAAGGACTCACTCTGTCTGTCTTTCCACACTTCTAGTAAGCACAACTCCTCTTAAACCACTTAAGGGTGAAACTTTACACAATGGAAGGACATTTACTGTGTCCACGCTTCCCTAAACTAGTACTTACCATATTGATTCGGGGTTCAATGAGAGGGGTATATCTGGCTACTGTTTGGCAATGGCTCATGTTAGGATTGAGGCCCTATTTGACATTTTGTTGGGCTTTGCAAGATTTTTAGGGAACACATGGACTACAGATCTAGATAAAAAGGTAGGGTTGGCATGAAGAACTGGAATTGGGAGGGAAACATACACATTTAGGTTTTTGGTCTATCAATTTTGCTCTCTGCTACTGTTTTATTTTGTTTTTTACAGGTCAAAAGAAATCCAGAGGGCCTAAAGCTCATAAATTACCAGATCCTTTTCCTAAAGGTGAAATATTGAAGGATCTGTCAAAGAAATTTTGGAGACTTGGAGATGTCATAGGTCAAGGAGGATTTGGATTGATTTATTTAGGTAAATTTTTCTTGAAGAAAAGAGTTACAACAACTGATAGGTCAAGGCGTTATTCATATCATGTACGTATATATATAAAGAAATTTTTATTGAAAATCATCTTCCTTGAAATCACTCAGCCAATTTATAGAGGAACAGGTGGTTAATAATGACCATGATCAAAGTGGAATAGGTGTTTAAAAATGACCATGGTCAAAGTGGAATAGGTGTTTAATAATGACTATGGTCAAAGTGGATCCAACATAAATCCACACAAATTTAAATCAAAGGATATTAATTACTAAATATGATATGAAGTCCATAAAGGTTAAACCAAAGAACTTCTCTGAAATCCTAAGGCCACTAGGAACATACTCCAGATTTACCATTTGAACATGCAACATCAATGTCTATTAACTTACTTGAAAACGTGAGCTTTTATCATTATCTATTGTTATTATATCTATCACTATAAATGTACAAGATTCTGATTGGATAAACCAGTAGTTCACTTTCCTGTTTAAAATATGTTCAAAACATGATCACTGTGCAATTTAGCGTGTGAGGTTAACACTTTTCCAAAAGTAGAAACAGTGTAAAGACTAAACTGCCAAAGAAGAAAGAGCAAAAGTTAAATTTTTTGAACAATTATTCATATAATAAAACAATTCATGACTTCTGATTTCAGTTTAAACCACAATTTTACAACCCTCGAGATCTGGTAATCACATCGGCCTAAATGGCCTCGGTAATAATCAGATATCTTGGTTTGTTAAATTGTGGTATTTACCTCATCTAAAGTAATTAATTATATAATGTTGAGGTTTAGTGTGCTGTCTTTTTCTTTTTTTACTGTTTTTCAAACAGTTAGTTCTGACTGGTTTGAAGCCATATTGTTTTTTTTACATGACTTCCGGGAACTACAAAATATACACTCGTATAAACTCTCGAATTTACCACCCGATGTCAGTACGAGTAAAGAAAGATACTGATGTTTACTGATCACAACAAGTCAATATATTGCTGAAATACCTGTCAATTTTGACGAGTCATGTGTGCTTTTAAACAATTTCACAGCCGTGAAACTAAAATTCGGGAAAAACAAGATATGCAAGAAATTCTACGCTGAAACATGTTTTGTTTACATTTTTGTGTATGTTTAAAGAACTATAATCACGTGTGGATCAATAGCCAATCAAAATCGGGATTACATCTATCATGTGGTATTCATGTGGTTAGACCAATGAGCTTGTAACAATCACTTTGGTGGATATTTTAGACTTGAGAGACTTTATTGGAGTTATATCCAGCAATTCTAGTCACAGTTATGGCGTTATGAATCACGATAAACAGTCCATTGGTCAAGAATATTGAAATTATGGTGGTATCAAAGACCCATCAAAGAGTTTCCTTTAACCACAAACTTCTATATTTGGAAATAAACAAAATTCGGAACTCTCGAGGGTTTTCTTTACAGCGACATTGAGTTCAAATGTCCCGCCCAGTGATGTATTCAAGGAATTATGGGATATTTTCCTTATAACCTAGGGGAAGTCCAGAGAATTCAGAAGTTTACTTTCATTTTCTGGTAAATGGAGCTGACAATTTTGCGCATTTCTCAACAAAAAGATTGCTCCCAATTAAAGGGAAGGTAATCGGATTGGGCTCATATATTTTTTGAAAAGATAAACATCTTGGGAAGTAAACTAAACCAAGTTTTAAATATTTTATAAGGGATATAACTATTATTAGGGATTGAAGCGAGCAGATTTGGAAGTGATGTCTGTCTCCAGGCTGCATTCACAACAGACATGCCGGTACTGCAATTCACAAAAAACTGAATCTGTTTGAGCAAAAAATATTTAGAAATTGTAATGCTTCATTTAATTATAATAATAAAACAATGGAATGAAAGGAGACAATTTTAAATGTACATCAAACAAATAATCCTAGAGTAAAGTCAAGCCTTCTGCAATGATTTCCAAATACTTGTGGTTGATCATCTTACTTTTAATATGAAATACTTAGTTTTGATGACTTTCTGGTCATCATAGCAACACAAAAGCATATAAATATAGTGGTTATGTTAGATAAAATGTCCTGAAACCCCACACTGAGCTATGTGTTTTAGCCTCCAGTTTTCCTCAAAGTCTGGATGTTTTCCTTAAGAGGGGCAATAATTGTAAATTGTATTCATTGGATATTTATCAAAAGATTAGAGCAGTTTTTCATTCCAAAGGCAATAAATAATAAAAATAAAATGCAAGCGAAAAAATCTAAAGACTTACAATTCAGTACTAACCATAAACAGAGGTAGATCTATATGTCTCGGCGAAAATCTTTTCAGTTGATTTTTAGCTCACCTCACGAAGTGAGGGGGGCTTATGTGATACCCCGAGTGTTGGCATTGGTGTCTGCATCCGCGTCCAGTTAGGAAGAGTGGTTATAGTCTATTCCTGGTTACTGACATGTCCCACATCAACATATTGGTATGTATGATGCATTTGGGGATGACAACAACAATGCATGCTTCAGATGCTGTCTGTGACCTACATTTTACACATGAGCGACTTGGTAAGGTAGAATGTTTAAGTCCATTCCCAATTACTGACATGTCCCGTGTCAACTATATTGGTATGTATGATGCATTTTGGGATGACAACAAAGCATGCTTCGGGTGCTGTCTGTGACCCACATTTCACGCATGAGTGACTTGGTTAGGTAGAAGGGTTAAAGCCGATTCCCGGTTACTGACATGTCCCACATCAACCATATTGGTAAATATGATGCATTTTGGGATGACAACAACAATGCATGCTTCGAATGCTGTCTGTGAGCTATATTTTACGCATGAGTGACTTGGTAAGGTCAATTCCCGCTTACTGACATGTCCCACATCAACCATATTGGTATGTATGATACACTTAGGGATAACAACAACAATGCATGCTTTGGATGCTGTCTGTGACCTACATTTTATGCATGACTGAGTCTGTTACAGCAATTTTCCTTTTACTGAATGCAGTTTCAATAGGATTTTTGGTAGCTCTCCAGGTAATTAAATAGGTTTTTCAATAGCAGTTTGGCCTTCAAGGTAGAAAGGTCACCAATTGCCCATTCATACATGTAGTTCGGTGTGTGCCAATTTACCTGATGTTGATTTCACCCACAGAGATAAAGTACATTTGAACTATTATTATGTATTGGAACAAACAAAGGGAAGGGATGAACTTTATATAGACTAAATTTAAACAGTAATAGTACAACTTTGTGATTTCTTATCGTATTGTATGAAAAAATGCATCTTAATTCTTGATTGGCTATGTCAGTATTAAAAACAAGTTTGGGTGAACTTGACTTGTTTCCTGTTGAAATTGACACCAGGTAAACTGGCCCATATCCAGGACAAATACAATGGATTGGTATATGACCTTTCCACCTTGAGGGTCAAACTTCTATTGAGAAACCTATTGTAACTACCTGGAGAGCTACCAAATTTTCTATTGTGAGTGCATCCAGTAATAGGAAAATTGCTGTAAAAAGAATGATTATAGCCCATTCCTGTTTACTTTCATGTGCAAAATGTGACAATGCTGCACATTGCCACAACAAGGTGAGCTTAGCAGGCTGTGGCTGCTTTCTATGTTTTACTGCCCCTACTCTAGTTATAAACACTATGTATAGTAAGCTGTACATTTCTTGCTTGCATGCAATCATAAAGAGAGAACACAGTAATTCTGTGTTTTGACGCTTTGATTTCCTTATAAATTTTTTATCTGTTCAAAATTTTCTGCTAAATATTCATTCACAAGTTTTCAAAATGTTTTGAAATGTTAATTATGCCTTCACAAATAATTTGCAATTTAAATTTAACTTGTATACTACTAATATATTTCAGCATACCTTGTGGATTCTACAGGAGATGATACATATGTCATAAAGATAGTAAGTAAAGATGACAGAAAAATCAGCTGAGTGCTAATTAATTATGTGTTTTGGTAAAATACAGAGTGCTAATCAGTTGTGTGTTCTGGTTAATCAGTTCTGTGTTCTGGTAAAATGCAGAGTGTTGATCAGTTCTGTGTTCTTGTAAAATACAGTGCTAATCAGTTCTGTGTTCTGGTAAAATACAGAGTGCTAATCAGTTTTGTGTTATGGTAAAATACAGAGTGCTAATCAGTTCTGTGTTTTGATAAAATACAGAGTGCTAATCAATTCTGTTTTCTGGTAAAATATGGAGTGCTGATCAGTTCTATGTATGGTAAAATACAATCTGATCAGTTCTGTGTTCTGGTAAAATACAATTCTTATCAGTTCTGTGTTCTTGTAAAATACAGAGTGCTGATCAGTTTTGTGTACTTGTAAAATACAGTGCTAATCAGTTCTGTGTTCTGGTAAAATACAGAGTGCTAATCAGTTCTGTGTTCTGGTGAAATACAGAGTGCTGTTCAGTTCTGTGATCTGGTAAAATACAGAGTGCTGTTCAGTTCTGTGTTCTGGTAAAATACAGAGTGCTGATCAGTTCTGTGTTCTAGTAAAATACAATTCTGATCAGTTCTGTGTTCTGGTAAAATACAATTCTTATCAGTTCTGTGTTCTAGTAAAATACAGAGTGTTGATCAGTTTTGTGTACTTGTAAAATACAGTGCTAATCAATTCTGTGTTCTGGTAAAATACGGAGTGCTAATCAGTTCTGTGTTCTGGTGAAATACAGAGTGCTGTTCAGTTCTGTGTTCTGGTAAAATACAGAGTGCTGATCAGTTCTGTGTTCTGGTAAAATATGGAGTGCTAATCAGTTCTGTGTTCTGGTAAAATACAGTGCTGATCAGTTCTGTGTTCTGGTAAAATACAGAGTGCTGATCAGTTCTGTGTTCTGGTAAAATACAGAGTGTTGATCAGTTTTGTGTACTTGTAAAATACAGTGCTAATCAGTTCTGTGTTCTGGTAAAAATACAGAGTGCTAATTAGTTCTGTGTTCTGGTAAAATAGGGAGTGCTGATCAGTTCTGTGTTCTGGTAAAATAGGGAGTGCTGATCAGTTCTGCGTTCTGGTAAAATAGGGAGTGCTGATCAGTTCTATGTTCTGGTAAAATATGGAGTGCTAATCAGTTCTGTGTTCTGGTAAAATATAGAGTGCTGATCAGTTCTGTGTTCTGTTAAATACAGAGTGCTGATCAGTTCTGTGATCTGGTAAAATACGGAGTGCTAATCAGTTCTGTGTTGTGGTAAAATACAGAGTGCTGATCAGTTCTATGTTCTGGTAAAATATGGAGTGCTAATCAGTTCTGTGTTGTGGTAAAATACGGAGTGCTAATCAGTTCTGTGTTCTGGTTAAATACAAAGTGCTGATCAGTTCTGTGATCTGGTAAATTACGGAGTGCTGATCAATTCTGTGTTCTGGTAAAATACAGAGTGCTGATCAGTTCTGTGTTCTGGTAAAATACAGTGCTAATCAGTTCTGTGTTCTGGTAAAATGTGTTCTGGTAAAATACAAAGTGCTGATCAGTTCTGTGTTCATGTAAAATACGGAGTGATAATCAGTTCTGTGTTCTGGTAAAATACAGAGTGCTAATCAGTTCTGTGTTCTGGTAAAAAAGCTTATATCTGTGTTATGCTCTACTGAGTGCTAACGAATTCTGTATTCTGATGCCTATAAATCCTGTACTATGATAAAACATGGACTGGTTATCAATTATATGTTTTGATATAATTGATGTGAGAGTCCAAATCAGATCTGTTTTCTTATAAAACTGCCGAGTGCTGATAGATTTCAGTGTTCTGTTAAAATACTTACTGGAAATCAGTTGTACATTTAAATATAATCAGAAACATTTGTCAGTTATCTCCCTGTACTATTAAAGTTATATATGGTCAAGGTGTAGATAATTTTAATTAGCATATCAATACCCTCTTTTGATATTGAAATTAAAAAATTCATGTAGACTTTATACAACTAATATTTGTCATTAGATTTTTTTTTAAATGGCTCCAGATTTTCTGGAGTTCCTTTGTTTTGGTTAGGGGTTTCAGAAAAATTGTGCCCCATATTTGGAGAAAGAAAAAAGGGCTCTTAAGTCAGGCTTTACATTGTAAATGTCGCAAAGGAAATTCAGTTATAAATAATTTATAAATGTGAAGGATTTTTGTTACATATCAATTTATGAGGCAGTTCTAAAGTTTTCTTGGTTACAGGGTGTCATTTATGTGAAATGATGGCATACAAATCATTGTTCTAGTTGAAGTTATAAGGTTGGGGTTCAGGCTTTGTCAAATGTTGAAGCTACTACAGTGGAAATAGTGTGAGATATGGGATAGATATCAATGATACAACAATCCACTAGCATTAAAATGAAATTGCAATTACCGGCAAGAGCAAAAAATGTTAACTATGCAGCTTAAAAATATCAAATCCAACACATAATTGCAAGCTATGAATTCATGAACCCCAAATGAAGCTATAAGACTGTGACGGAATAATTCCAGTATTACAGTCAGCCCCAGAATGAAGCAGATGTTTCAATAATGATTAATTTAAAACCATGGGAAGGTTGAAATTGTCCCTTGTAAAAGTGGCAGGGTTAATCCAATTAAATGAGATTTCAACTTTATTTTCATTATACCTATATCAATAGCACAATAATTAAAAGCAAACATTTTGTACTCTTAAATCTAGAAAGGGCTAAAACAGAACAATCGTATTGGGGACTTTGAAGGTGCTATTTATAAACTTTTGTATTTGTTGGTGTTATTATCATTTTTGTTTTGTATGTATGGGAGAAAATCTATGGTTTGGGAAAGCGTCGTCAAATAACCTTATGTCTTGCTAAGAACTCCTATGCTGTTGTAAAAACGAAAAGAAAAGACAGTTAGATGTCATAATACCAAAACTTGAAACTTCTACAAGTTTCAGCACAATAACTTTGAAAACGGGCTTTAAGATGACAATAAAGAAAATCTTAGATCGTCATCAAAACTTTTCAGAAACGTTTTATCACTTATACATGTAGTAAAAAAAACTGTAAATTTTAAGAAAATGACCAAAAATTAGCATTTTTTAAGGAGGCTGAAAAAATAGGGACAGAAGCTTATGAGAATCTAGGATTTTTTTCATATTGGCTGAATCCGGCATATTTGTATCAGAGGTAATGTATGAATTTTGAACACTCTGTAATATTAGGGTTATTGGTATGCTTACAAATATATATGCTGTGGTTTTGTTCTTTTTGTGTGTGTGCGTTTTTTTTATCCATTATTGAAATTTCCCCAATTTCTTTCTTTATTTTTGCCAGGAACCAGTATCAAATGGTCCATTATTCTGTGAACTTCATGCATATCAGAGGATTGCCAAACCTGACATGAGTAAGTTTTATAGTCTGCAATATTTATGAACATATTTTTCTAGGCACCTGCATCTAGTTCTTCGATTTACACACAAGGATCACTATTGGTCATCTTCTGCCTATCTGTTGTCTTTTGTTTTGTATTGTATCATAGAATGTGTCAGTGTATGTCATGTATGTTGTAGATGTGAACCATGCATTCTATGTGTCTGTGTCTGCCTTTGGGTATATATCTCTATAACTATGGATGGTAGGGTCATCAAACTTAGCATTCAGGTGCATCTTGGTTTGACTGACAGCCACCAAGAAAACTGGGTGTCTTTGACCTATATTTTTTTTTTTTAGTTCATATCTCAGTCAGTGTACATGGTAATATCATCTATCAGTGCATATGCTAGCATCTCTGATGGTAGGTCAGCATCTAGGCAAAATTAAGTCACTTTGATCTATATCTTCTGCTTGACTGATTTACATTCACTTTAATTGATGAGTTCAGATCCCAGTTTCTTTGATGGTAGGTCTGCATCCAGGCAAAATTATGTCACTTTGACATATATTTGGCTTGGATGACTTACACTCAAATTTATGAAGGAGTAAAGATGTCAGTTACAATACATTGTAGGATAGTTTAACATTGCATCTGAATCCATCTTTGATTGTAGGTCAGCATCAAGACAAAATTAGGTTACTCTGACCTATTTTACTGCTTGATTGACATTCAAGTTTATCGACAAGTTCAAATCTCATCAACTACCGTATAGCGGGTTATTTTCGTGGGTCAAAAATTTTGTGGATTTGAGTGGAAAATGTATGCCAAAAATTTTAGCGTTTTAAATTTTCACGGATTATCAAAGATCCTTTATATATTCTAAGAATACATAAAATACTCACAGAATTTATTTTTGTGATTTCAGTTCATCCGCGAAAATACACGAAAATTACCCACTATACGGTATACATACATTCAGCTCTGATGGTAGGTCAGCATCCAGACAAAATAAGGTCACTTTGACTTATATTTTACGCTTCAATGACTTACATGAAAGGTTACTTACAAGTTCAGAACTTTACAATTACAATTTTACTTTATAATTTTACATGGTAGGGTCATCTTACTTTGAATATGGATGCATTTCTGTTGAAATGTCAGCATTCAGTCTAAATTAAATGTTTGGCTTATATTTTCCATTTGATCAACTTGCATTTAGATCCCAGTTAGAGTACATGATGGAATTATCCCATCTTGCATGCAATTTTGACGGTAGGCCAGCATCCAGAAAATTGGGTTGCTGTGACAAATGTGTCATAATGAGGCAGACTTTAATAATTGATTAACTTTGTTAGGTTATTTATGTCGAAAAGATATGCCAAAATATGTTTCAACAAAATTGAGATCTTTAGTATGCAGGTAATCTTTATAGATTACAGACTGAGTTTACCTTACTTTATAAATTAAGTCCCATTGAAGAAATTGTATTTTAATTATCTTTTAGTATTATCAACTGTTGTGAAAAATATTTTGATATTGATGAATTTCATCAATTATAACTTAACACACATATCATGAATGTTAGCATCAAAATATGGAGATTTATAAAGGAAGCTCACTTTTGATGTTGTTTATATCAAGGATTTCTTGAAACCTATTTCAATTGATTGGGTGTTGTAGTGTCTTAATTTGTCCTATAGAAGACATTAATGAATTAATGAAATAAAAAGTG
>MJUU01028734.1:44681-55293 GCA_002080025.1 Modiolus philippinarum
GGGGGGGGGGGGGTCAGTGTGCAAAATCTTTAGCAATTGAACTAGAGAAAACCAAAAGAGTTCCAAAATCTAACTCAAATTCCAAAATGTGATGAGTGAGCTACCTTAACTCGTACTGTACAGTAATTTACATATTTGCTATAGTTTGCTGAAATATATATTAAATTACGACATTTAAAAAGAGTCCTCGCGCAAAAACATGATATCGTATAGCGGGTTATTTTCGCTGGGCAAAAATTTTGCAGATTTGAGTGGAAAATGTATGCCAGAAATGTTGGCGTTTAAAATTTTCGCGGATTATCAAAGACCCTATATATATCCTAAGAATACATAAAATATTCACAGAATTTATTTTCGCGATTTAAGTATATCCGCGAAAATACGCAAAAATTAGAACCCCGTGAAAATTACCCGCTATACGGTAATATATTGTTCTGTATGTTTTTGTCTTTTTCAAGTTAGTGACTGGTGTAAAAGCAGAAAGTTGAAGTACCTAGGAGTACCTAAATTTATAGGTAGTGGTACACATACCAGAGGGCAGGAAACATTCCGATTCATGGTCATGCAGAGATTTGGGTCTGATGTTCAAAAAATATTTGAAAAGGCTGGGAGAAGGTTTCCTCGACACACAGTTTGTGCATTAGCACTTAGACTGGTAAGCAATTTTGATATTAAATGTTTAATATGTGGTATTAGATATTTTAAAACAAAATAATTCCTTTACTTTGATATTTACTTTTGATCCTTCTCAAACTTATTTTTCAAAAACCAGTTCACTTGATTTTTTTTTATATAAATGCTATTCCTCACTATTTATGTTACTTGCATGATAAAACTAAACACAGCTTGTTTTATAATAAGATAATAGATTTATCTCAAGATATCAAATATTTTTCACAAATTAATTTTGAATAGACCACTAATGCAAGCCATTTTAGCAAGTTCTTCAAGGCACCAGAGACATCCTGGTTGCTAATTCATCTGAGAAAGGGAAGAAGACAATATTTTTCTTTTTAATTTTTATACGACCGAAAAAATTTGAGGTCGTATAATGGTATGGCGTTGTCGTCGTCGTTGTCGTCCTGCATCGTCATCGTCTGTAGACACTTTAGTTTTTTGTCAACAACTTAAGTTCCAGTTGACCAATCCTTATGAAATTTTAAGACAGTGTTCCTTGGCACAAAAGGAAGGCTTTGGTGTGTTTAGGTTTTTTTGGCCCGTCCCATTTTTAAAAAAGGGGCCAAAAAGGGCAAAATTGGGTGTTTTCACATATTTGGCTGTAGAATATTTATTATTTATTGGATTTTGATGGGGTTTCTTTCAATGTGTTCCTAATTAAATTTCCTATCGGAGATATGGCAACGGATTTAACGTGGCATGTACCGTTCACGAAATAAATGGGGCCCAAAAGGGGTGATTTTCAAAAATTTCATTTTATTTATTTTTAGTCCGATTTTGATGCAGTTTTTTGCAATGGATTCCTTTTGAAAATGAATATAGAGCTGCACCATCAGATTTTTGATGACAACATGTTTCTTTTCAGAGCTATTAGGGGCCAAATGGGATAAATTTGCAAATTTGCAGATTGCGTGAAATTTTCATTTTTCATTGGATTTCGATGGGATTTTTTTCTTTGGATTTCTTTTGATATAGGCTTTCAGTAGTATGTCAATGGATTTGGTGTAGCTCTTACCGTTTCCAAGCTACAAGGGTCAAAAGGGCTGAAATTGCAATTTTCAAAATATGTAAAGTCTTATATTTTTGTGTTGGATTTTAATGGGGTTCCTTTCTTTGGATTCCTCTTATCATATAGTTAAAGTAATATGTTGACCAATTTTACATACCTCATACTATTTTAGATATTTAGAAGGAATTATAAGGGTTAATTTTTGTTTTTCCTTAGCTTGTGTGCAGCTAATTACTTGTTTTCTTTCAATATATCTTGATATAAATCTGTCAGTGGTTTTATGTTCCCTAGTTTGTGTCCAGCTGATTACTGTGTCAAGTTCCTTATTGTATCGATCTATTTACTGTGGCAAGCTCTTAACTGTGTCCACATTCACTTTAAATCACGCTTGTTCAAATTTCAGTGGTCGACATGCTGCGCTTGACGTAGCCCTTTATTTCTCTTCCGTAAATATCTGAATGTTTTGGAATAATTTTTCTGACCAAAACCAAGTGCTTACCTTGGCTGAAAACTGTAAAATTTTTGGATGGGCAATTTACTGCCATTGCTTGCTGCAATTAAGCAGTAAACCAGTATGTCGGGCTGGTGAGGTATTTCCCTTTGCCATAAATCATTAAAAATGGAGTCAAGTTCAGAAATTTGAAAAATGTTTATTTGTTCTTTGGTTTCTGTTTGAAGTCATATGTGATATCAAAGTTCAGTTACTTTCATACCTTTGAAAGTGATCATGTATAAGTGAGAAAATAGATGATATTTGAATATAAAATAATAAAATGTAGCTTAAGTTAAGGTAGTTCCCACTTTTGAATGAAAAAAATGAAAATTTCAGAAAAGTTTTCTGAATTAGTAGGCCTCATCTAATAACAAAATACCGAAGTTACTGTTAATTTAGTTTCTGCATATGAGCATTTCGACAACTTATGTCTCATCAGTGCAGATCAAGTTAAAACATTTGGAAATCCATAACACAAAATATGTGTACAAGCTATTAGATAGAGAACAAATTACCAATAGGATCTATTGGTAAAGCCAAAATCAGCTAAGGACAGATGTATGCGAGCAGGAGATACTCCTTAGTTTTGAACAATATTTAGTTGAATTTAGTTATTGCATGCTTCAAAATAAAATTGGTTTTTGGGCCAGCACTGAAGTACTGGCTTCTGGTTTGACAATAAACAAAAAAAACTAGAAGTGTGTTTTTGATACAGTAACAAATGTCTCCCCTCCCCCAATGCATATCTTCCTGAAGATGATTTGTATAATTATATGTTGCCATTGCATTTGAATATTACTTAATTTGGTCGAAATCCAATAAAAAATGTGGGAGAATTGGCGTCCACAAACTTAATTCATCAAAATTCTATGACAAAAAGGAGCATAACTCCCCCAAAAATTGACAGCTCAATCCAGCCAGACAATATGCACAATGTCTTCACATTGAGAAGGGGAGACATGATAATATGTTCATACTCTTGATTTTGAGCTGCAAGCAATTAAAATGTTTATCGGAAATGTCCATTTCAAAGTTTTTCATAGGCTGTATAGTAATTTGAAAGTCATGAAAATCGAGGGAAGGAGTGATGTCAATTTCTTGAAATTTTTGTCTTAAATTCCTTTAAGGTACATGCCTTCAGAATATAACATGAAAAGTAAGTGTTCATAGGTGGAGTATTTTACATGTTATGGTACGGAAAAAGCACAATTGCCAACCATTCCGAATTGTCCAGAATGTTGCCAAAAAATAAAGGCCGTTTCCACATTTCGAATTTTAGACTGTCCATTCTGGATTAATCCTTAACTTGAAAAATGATTATTTGACTAAGGAAATGTTGAAAATAGTTTGAATAAATTGCTGGCACACATCAAAAATTATGTTTAATTTGCTGAAAGTAATTTAGCTTTTATGTATGTCCTTTATCAGATGTACATGTTGTGTATGTAGTTTAAATTTGACATTTGTAGAAACCGGATAAATAACTTAACAGGAAGCAAACAGTGTTTGGTTTTATTTAGTATGAAACAAAAGTAATCATTTTGGAGCTAAAATGAGCAGTGTTTTGTAAAAAATTAAAGCAAGTACGTGGAAATTCAACAATTTGTAATTGTTAAATCCAATGTGGATGCATATATGAATACCATGCACGGTGAAACATTTGGATTTCTGATATCGGCATTGGACATGATGATTTAAACACGACATTGAACGACATGTGTTATCAGACTGACGTGCGTAAAATGTTCAGGCAAAATCCACAGGTTCATCATATGTCAAATGTTCTTCGAAGGGAATTGTACTTGTCTAAATAAGCCAAACTGGTACAGGTATCTTTTCCTTGTATCAGCACCTTTCTAACATGGTCCCAAAAGATTTTCATGGATTCTGCAAACAATGGAAAGTTCCCCATTTTTAGTGGCCTGATTCCGGATTTTGGTAAGTTGGGGTTGGCAACTATGAACTAGAGGCTCAGATACTGAGCCTGTATCGCTCACCTGACAAAGATGCTTTTAAGCCGTGCATATGCTGACGACCAAATATGTTTTTCCTTTAGGGTCTAATGTTAAGCTATGTTCTCCTCACATCCATGTTTTTGTTAGATTCAATTAAAATAAGTATTCTTTGTTAATATAATCCCATTCATAACTCCAATATAGTAAAGTTAAATTTGCTTTAATGGTTTCAGAGAAGATCATGAAAATGAAGATTTTCCCATAGGGTCAAATGTTAAACTATGTTTTGTGCTGGCGGCCAAGTTTTTTATTGATCCAAAAGAAAATCGCAATCTTCGTTGAGGACCTTCCATACATCATTCCTGTAAAGTTTGGTTGAATTTGCTTCAGTGGTTTCAGAGGAGAAGATAGGGTCCAATGTTAAACTATGTTCCGTGCCGACAGCCATGTTTTTTATTAGATCCAAACGAAATGAGCAATCTTCATTGAGGACCTTTAATACATCATTCCTGTAAAGTATGGTTGAATTTGCTTCAGTGGTTTCAGAGGAGAAGACGATTTGTGTATTTTCCCATAGGGTCCAATGTTAAACCTAAGTTCAGCGCTGGCAGCCATGTTTTTTATCGGATCCAAACGATATGAGCAATCATTGTTGAGGACCTTTAGTACATCATTCCTGTAAAGTTTGGTTGAATTTGTTTCAGCGGTTTCAGAGGAGAAGATGAAAATGTGATTTTTCCTATAGGGTCCAATATTAAACCTAAGTTCTGCGCTGTCGGCCATGTTTTTTATTGGATCGGAACAAAATGAGCATTCTTTGTAAAGGACCTTCCATACATCATTCCTGTAAAGTTTGGTTGAATTTGCTTCAGTGATTTCAGAGGAGACAGATGAAAATGTGATTTTCCCATAGGGTCCAATGTTAAACTATGTTCCGTGCTGGCCACCATGTTTTTTATCGGATCCAAACAAAATGAGCAATCTTTGTTGAGGACCTGTAGTACATCATTCCTATAAAGTTTGGTTGAATTTGCTTCAGTGGTTTCAGAGGAGAAGATGAAAATGTGATTTTTCCCATAGGGTCCAATGTTAAACCTAAGTTCCNCAGAGAAAAATATTTTTAATTCGAAATAACAGATAAATATTGCGTAATAACGAGATAATTATTGCGTTCAAACGAGATAATTATCGTGTTATAACGCAAAAAATTTTGTTTTTCTGAGAAAAATATTTTTAATTCGAAATAACTAGATAATTATTGCGTAAAAACGAGATAACTATTGCGTTCAAATGAGATAATTATCGCGTTATAACGCAATAAGTTTTGTTTTTCTGAGAAAAATATTTTTAATTCGAAATAACGAGATAATTAACGTGTTATAACGCAGTAAGTTTTTTTTCTGAGAAAAATATTTTTAATTCGAAATAACGAGATAATTTTGTTTTTGTGAGATTTTACTGAGAAAATAAAAAAAAATCTATTGACACTATCCGGCTTTCTTACAGACGTCATGTTTTGGTGGGAAAAGTTTTTGAATTGCTTGTTTATTGTGGATTCACATGATGAGACTTACAGACCCTATTGTAGTTCTCTTGTTGTTGGCATTGAATTTTAGTTTCAAATAAGCATAAATTTCTATTTTAAATCTGAAAGAATGATTTTCATGCCATTTTTCTCATGAAACATGAAAAATGATAACCTCTGATGTGAAATACAAATATTGAAGTTTAATATTACTATGACCACTTTTGGGGAAAATGTGAGAATTCTATTTTAATA
Source organism: Modiolus philippinarum (assembly GCA_002080025.1). Taxonomy (NCBI): domain Eukaryota; kingdom Metazoa; phylum Mollusca; class Bivalvia; order Mytilida; family Modiolidae; genus Modiolus; species Modiolus philippinarum. The sequence continues at coordinate 50,597 of MJUU01028734.1, forward strand.
TCAGCCATCCCAACTTTCTGTTCATAACAATACCAATTACATGTCTGGACCTATGTCACCATCCATGCCATCACTCACATTCAACTGAGAAAGTGTATATTTTAAACTAACAGAATGTCATGTATAAGTTTGCAAATTCAAAACAAGAGGCTCTCAAGAGCCTGTATCGCCCATCTGGTCCCTATGCAGCACTATAATTCCATATTGATGATCCATCTTTGGTGGTGTATGTACATAAAAATCAGAAACTTTTTATATAATTGAATTAAAATTGTTCAAGCAGTTTCAGAGAAGATTTTTGAATGCAGTTTCCAAACTTAAAGGCCTATGTTAATCTACGTTCCCTGCTGGCAGCTACATGTATTTAACATAAAACTTTGAAGAGGGTCGCCCAAGGACTATCATATCAAAACTCTACTGTTCAAGCAGTTTCAGAGCAGAAGATCTTTTTATGCATTTTCCATTGGGTCCTATGTTAAAATAAGTTTTGCCACTGATGGCCATGTTGGAAGACGGATCAGCACCAAAGTAACAAACTTGGTCAAAATCTTGCAAGTTTCATTTATACAATGTTTAATTTGAATCCATTCAGTGGTTTTCTATTATACCTTTGTATGCATTTTCCCTTAGGGTCTAATTCATTGCTGGAGGCTATATGGGATGATGGATCAGCACTGAAGAAATAAAACTTGGTCAGCTTCTCACAAGCATCATTTATGCAAAGTTTGGTTTAAATCTATTCAGCAGTTCTCTAGAAGANGTTCCGATCCGACAAAAAACATGGCCGCCAGCGCGGAACTTAGGTTTAACATTGGACCCTATGGGAAAAATCACATTTTCATCTTCTGCTCTGAAACCACTGAAGCAAATTCAACCAAACTTTACAGGAATGATGTACTAAAGGTCCTTAACAATGATTGCTCATTTGCTTCTGATCTCACGAAAAACATGGCCGCCAGCGCAGAACTTAGGTTTTACATTGGACCCTATGGGAAAAATCACATTTTCATCTTCTGCTCTGAAACCACTGAAGCAAATTCAACCAAACTTTACAGGAATGATGTACTAAAGGTCCTTAACAATGATTGCTCATTTCGTTCCGATCTGACAAAAAACATGGCTTCCAGCACGGAACATGGTTTAACATTGGACCCTATGGGAAATTCACATTTTCATCTTCTGCTCTGAAACAGCTGAAGCAAATTCAATCAAACTTCACAGGAATGATGTATGTAAGGTCCTTTACAAAGATTGCTCATTTCCTTCCGATCCAATAAAAAACATGGCCGCCAGCACGGAACTTAGGTTTTACATTGGACCCCATGGAAAAATTTACATTTTCTTCTTATCCTCTGAAACCGCTGTAGCAAATGCAACCAAACTTTACAGGAATGATGAACTGAAGGTCCTTAAGAAAGATTGCACATGGCCACCATACAGAACATCGAAAAATCCTGCTGTTCAGCATTTTGTCAGGTGAGCGATACCAGCTCAGTGTCTGAGCCTCTAGTAATACATTCCACATGTATCTTATACAATAGGAATTTTTATGTGAACAATGTCCACAATTATTTTGTGTTTCAGATAGATGCTTTAGAATACTTCCATAACAAAGGATATGCACATGCTGACATAAAAGCTGCCAATTTATTAACAGGTTTTAGTCATGGGAAAGAACAACTAAATCAGGTATTAGTCCTACAGAAATTGTAGTCCTATTATGTTGTTGATATCTGTAGATACTTATGGTTCCATGTTATTGCTTAGTTTTAAGTAGTGTTTTCCTTTTCCGTTTAAAGTGGTTAAAAAAAACCACCTTTACTTTCATTTAAGGCAGGTGATTGTTTTTATAAGTCCACTGCCCCTACCTACTTTGTTACAGCAGCAAAATTAGTAAAAAAGTTTTCTGATTCAAAGGCTCTTAACTCCCTAAAAAATCAGTCAATTGGAACCAAGCTCAAACTTGATCTGTAACTTATGGCGGTGGACTTGCTGCCAAATACTAGATAAATACCTACAATGGTTAAGAAAAATTGCCAAAAACTGACAGTTTACTCAAATTTATTAAGTAAAAGGCCCATAAGTCTGTCAAAAGTCAGTGAACTGGAACCAAACTTGGTCTTGATCTATAATTCATTTAGGTAGACTCACATACCAAATATGAGATCAATAATTGCAATGGTTAAGAAAAAAATGTGGGAAACTGATATTTTGCTAAAATTTTCTAAGTCAAAGCCCATAACTCAATCAAAAACCACTGAACCAGAACCAAACGTAAATTGATTTGTAACTCATTGAGGTAGACTCACATACCAAATATTAGATCAATACTTGCAATGGTTCAGAAAAAAACTGCAGAAAACTGATATTTTACTAAAATTTTCTAAGTCAAAGGCCCATTACTCCGTCAAAAATCAGTGGACACGAACCAAACTTTTACTTGATCTGTAACTCATATAGATAGACTCACATACCAGATGTTACATCAATACCTGCAATGGTTTAGAAAAAAGTGCGGAAAACTGATACGGGACTGAAGGATGGACAGACAGAGTGTAAATCCCCTTCGGCTTTCGCAGGTGGGGACTAATAACTTATTCTCGTTCTGATATAGCTGAAATACTGCATACTGGATGAAAGATCAGTCAATAGATTTAGTTAAATTATGTCAAGCAATGTACCGTAGATATTTATGAACTTGTTTTGATGGATGGGCAATCACTTTGATATTCAATCAAACTGGACATAACTCTTACAGTTTCCCACCAAAGAAAAAAAAATATATATATATATTTCTTTTACAAAACAATTGGGTTAGTCTGTTCTGTTTGAATGAATTGATCGAGACAGATAATAAATGGAAGGTTATATATCCATTTTTTCAATAGGTTTACTTGGTAGATTTTGGTCTTGCCTACAGATTTAATGTTGATGGAACTCGTAAGGAATACAAAGAAGATCCTAAACGGTGTCATGATGGTACAGTAGAGTTTACTAGTATAGATGCTCATAAAGGTGTGGGTAAGTCAAAAAATCAAAGAGTGCTTTTACAGTATTTGAATTGATACTTGCATGATGATAAAATTTTAAAAAGTTGGAAAAATACTTTTATAAAAGATTAACAGGTATAATCGTATAGAAATATTATTATCAGGTTATGAAGGTAAGTGAAAAGAATCGACATGTGCATGTATCTTCATTTTAAACTGAAACTTATATTATACCAAAAATATAATGTGACAATTTTTATGTCCATCCGTTTGTTCATCCATCCGTTCATTCGTCCGTCCCAAGTCAGGTTTACCTACAGGTTTATGTTTTTGTTCTGGGAAGGATGTATGCTATTATCATTAAACTTTATATAAATACACATTAGTGTCTAATTAAACAAAAATCATAATAGAATTTTACCCATGCTACCAACTTCATGCTTCACTGATCACGGGAAAAAGCGTGATAGTATGAGGTATACCCACAGGTTGAAGTTTTTTTTCTGTGAAGGATGTATGCTATTATCATTAAACTTTACATAAATACACATTAGCATGAAATTAAACAAAAATCATAATAAAAATTTATCCATGCTACCAACTTCATGCTTCAATGATTATGGAATAAAGGGGGGGTAGTATGAGGTTAACCCTCAGGTTGAAGTTTTTTCTCTGTAAAGGATGTATGCTATTATCATTTAACTTTATATAGATACACATTAGGATATAAATAAATAAAAAATATTATAAATATTTACCCGTGCAAACAACTTCATGCTTCACTGATCATAGGAAAAAGGGGAATAGTTAAGGTTTATACATAGGTTTAAGTTTCTTTTCTGTGAAGGATGTATGCTATTATCATTAAATTTTATTAAATACCTATTAGGGTATAATTAAACAAAAATCGTAATAAAAATATATTTATGCAACCAACTTCATGCTTTACTGATCATGAAATAAACCATTGTTTAAAACAGTTGTGAGGCAGGGCATTGTGTCCGTTAGACACATGTTCTTTTTTTTTTTTACAAAATCAGACAGTTGTATCAGAAACAATTTTTAATGTAGGTTGCAGGAAAAAATTGGGTTGAATTGAGCATAAATAAAGTACAGTAACCTTTTTTTTCTGTTACTACTTTTGACCAAGAAAAAAATATACTACTCCCCCCACCCAAAAGGCTTAAAGATTTTATGAAAATGATTTAATACTGGATTTGACTTTTTTGCAGCTCCATCACCAAGAGGAGATTTAGAAATATTAGGTTACTGTTTGTTACAATGGTTGTGTTCACGTCTTCCATGGGAAAATAACTTAGTAAATAAAGATTATGTTAGAGATTCCAAAATAAAGTAAGTAAATAAAAATAATATCAGAGATTCCAAATAAAGTAAGTGTCATATTTATACACATTTTCTTGTTGTGTCGCCTGCTGTAAGCAGAGTCAACACATAGGGATTACTATCGGTCGTCTTACGTCGTCGTCCTCATCCTGCGTCGTCCGTCAGTTTTTGAATCTGCAACTCCTTCAAAACTACTAGTCCAATTCCATCCAAACTTTCAGGATGTGGTGTTCACCTGGTGTAGATGTGCACCTCATATTTAGAATTTTGATTTTACAGATTTTAGGATTCCTGGAGTTAAAATTGCTCATTTCTTTGTCTTGTCAGTTTTTGAATCTGCAACTCCTTCAAAACTGCTAGTCC